>QJOA01000338.1:0-67177 GCA_004155915.1 Monosporascus sp. CRB-9-2
TCGTGTTATAATTATAAAATATAATATTATAAAAGAAAATATTTATAACTTTAATGAAATTAAATTTTTAATAAAGCTTTTTATAATAACGGGCATAATAATTATTAATACCAAAAAACGTAAAAAAATTAAATAAACGTAATAAAAAAAATAAAAAATAAGTTATAATTATTTAAATTATTAATTTTAAAGTTAAATTATGCCGTTATTTATTATTATGGTAAGAAAAAATAATTTTAGATTTTAATACCGCAATAATTTATTATTAATAACCGATTAAAAAATCGCATTAAATAATAATAGTTAAAAAATAAATAAATTAAAATTAAAATAAATTTAGTATTTTAATAAATATATTCGGATATATATAAAAAGTATAAAATATTTCCTTATTTTTAACGGCTATAAAAGTTATTATTCGATAAAATTTAAAAAATATTACGTTAATAATAATATTATTACGTTTTATATACTTGTATATTTTTCGTATCGGTTTTAAATTTTTAACGTATTTTATTTTTTTTAATTTAAAACGCGTTTATTTACGGTATATCGAAAACTTAATATAACGTTATTATACCTATATTATTAAGGAAAATTTTTTCGTCGGCTTTTATAATACGTTCCAAATTATTATAACGTCCGATAATATCAAATCTGGATTTGCAAAAACTGGTTTTATTTTATTCGATTTTAATACCGTTTTTTCCGAATTAAAGGTTCCTTTAATTATATTTACGCCGACCGTTTTTCCGTTAACTTTCGCCGGTTTTATTTTACTTTTTACAAAAATCCTTAAAAATATCCGTAAAGTAATAAAATAAAAATAATATTTATAAAAAAAGTTTTTATTAAGGTAATTCGCTAATAAAGATATTTAAGTCGGTTAATTTTATAATAAAAAGTTATATATTATTATTATATAAAACCGTTTTTTTCCGGAAAAAAACGTTTAATTACGTAAAACGAATTATATATTAAACAAATGTTATAAAACTAAAAATAAACGTTTTTAAAAAGAAAAAATATTTAATATATAAAAAGAACAAATTTTTCTAGCCTAAAAAAAAGAGGTGGTAAAAAAATACAGCTAATAATAATTAAAAAGGTTATCGTAAAAGGATTAAAATTAAAAAACGAAAATATAACGTTTACGGCAAGTCCGAGTATAATACGCGTACTTATAACAAAGTTATAAATACATTTATTTAAAAAAAATCCGATTAATTTAAATTAATACGATATATTGTTGTTAAATTATTTGAATTTGTTGCTACGGAATGTTAAAAACCATCCGGTAAGGTAGTACATCTAGTAAGGTAGTGTAGGACGTTAATAATATTCGAAAGTTTAAATTATAACAAACAGCTTTCGATTTTAGATAAAATATGCTTTTTTTATTAAAGTTATAATTTTCGAAAAATATTTTACGGGTTTTTGCAAGGTCGAATAGGTTCAAGCCTTATTTTCCAGGCTGAGCCAAATACACAGAGAATTATTATACGATGTAATTTGCACAATAAATACTATACCCAGTATCTTCGAACATGATAACTGATTAATAGTTTTACGATTAGGATAGATTGATACCTCGGTTCCATAGAGCCTTTACGGATTTGTATTTGTTATTTTTAATTACGTTTTAAAATATGTTTATTTTTATTTTAGTCGGTTAATTAAGTTAAAAAAAAAGCAAAAACTAAGGTTTTGTAAGCAAAACGTTTTATTTTTTCGATAATCTATTTTCATTCGGGTTTTATTACGAAAAAAAATATTTTTTTAATGAATGGTTTAATAATTTAATTATATCGTTTTTATAATAATAAAATATCTATATATAATTATAAAATTTTGTAAATAAATATATTACGGTACGGTTATTAAAAATTTTAAATTTTTATTTTTCAATTACCTTAATTTTAGTTAAATCGATAAAAATATTTATTTTTATTTTTATAATTATATCGAAATAGTTTAATTTTTTGACGTTAAATCGGGATCTTTAATATTTTTTTAAAGCCGAAATAAATTAATATGTTATTAACGTAAACGTTTATATAATTAAGTATTAATAAATAATTATCATTAAATAAGGCTTATTTTAAGTTTTTTTAAATATTTTTTATTAAAACCTTTTTTAACGAATTTTAAATATTATTAAGTATTTTAATTTAATAAAAATATAAAATTTATAAAACGTTTAAGTAATATTTATTTTAATAAGACGTTTAACATTTCCATAATTAAATATAATATCGTTAAATAAAAAAATGAAGATAAAATATTTTTTAAATATTAATTTTTTTAACGATAATCGATATAAAATTAATATTTTAATAAATATAAATTTAAGGTAAATAAAACTAAAACGGCGTTTTTTTATATCTATAATTCGATAAAATTTATTTTTAATAATTTATTTATTATTTCTTTTTTAACGAAAAATATTAAACGCGCGTTTAATAAGTTAAAGGTTTAAAAGCGAGTATCGGCCGGTTAAGTTCTAAAACTATATTATGGCCGCGTTAAAATTTTAGAAAAATATTAAAATTTTTTTTCGAAAAAAATCTTTTTAAATAAATAAAATTTTTTAATAAAAATTTCCGGATTCGTTTTATATATTCCGGATCTTTATTTTCGGAAAAAGAGATTTTTTAATTATTATATATCTTTTATTTTTTAAAAGAATTAACTTTTTAAAATACTAAAAATTAGTTTTTAATTTATTCGTTAATAAAATAATAATTACGTTATTTTCAACGGTTTTTATAACGAAAATAATCGGTTTAATATTATATATATCCGGTATATCTTTTTTATTTAATATATCCGACGGAATAATAAGTACGAACATTAAAATTAAATTATTTTCGAGTTTTTTTTATGCACGGTAAAAATTTTGGTATTATTTATCAACCTTTTTTATAATACGGTTACGGCGGTTAATATCTTTTTAAACTTTAAGATCGACGTATCCGTTTAGTAAATATTAGGCTAGAAGTTTAATTGCTGATAAGAACTTAGTTAAAGCTAAAAGATTATTAAATTAAATAATATTTTTATTTTTATAATTTAATAAGAAGTTATATTTTTTTATTTAATTAAAACCGATAAAAGTATCGTATTCGAAATTTATAATTTGAAAAACTTAATCGGAAAAATGTTATTCGTTAATTTTAAATATTATAATTATCTGGGTTTTTACTTAACCGGTGTTACGGCCAGCGAAATATAACATGATAGCTAGTTTATTGGCGTTATAAACGAAGATTCTAAGCTAAAGAAAAGAGGGAAGAAAAGGCAGAGTTGCAAAATGCGTAAAGATCTATAAATGTCTCCACTCTCTATATAGCAGGTGGCTAGTTCGTATGGCAGCTGTTAATCCCATATAACGGTTGCCAGCCTTACGGTTTAATCCTAATGGCGGCCGCCGTTATATTACCCCCTTTTAAAAACTTGTATACGATTAAAGAAAATATATAAGTTTTTATTAATTATAAATACCGTTTTTTTTTATTGATTTGATTCCTGTTTTTGTAATTTTATTATTATCGGGGTAATTTTTATTATTTTCGTCGGCCGTTATTATGCGTATTTATTTTTGTAAACGAATCGGTAATTAAAATGTTTTAAAATATTCCGTATAAAATTATTTTATTACGATCGGTACGTTTTTAAAGTTGGTTACGAAATATTATATTTCGTCGGAATTATAACTTTTTTATTTGGCTTAATATTGTAGCTTTTTATGGCGCCTGTTAAATTTTAATTATTCGATTTATTTTATTTTAAATTTTGGTTTACCGTTAATTTTTTTAAATAACGGTAATATTTAAGTTTATTAAGGTAATGGATTATCGTCAGTTTTGCATAATTAATTAACGTAAAATAAGTTAATTATTTTATAATTCGGTAACAAATTAAAAATAAAATTATATCCGCATTTTTTTATAATTTTAAAGAGTTTTATTTATTATAAATTTAAGTAAATAATCGGTATTTATATCGCAAAACTTTTTTTACGGAAAAAAATTTTATTATTAATTTTAAAATTGGTTAAACGACGTTTTTTATTAATTTATATTTTTTAACGTTTTTACGTTTTTAATGTTACTTTTTTCGTAAACGTTTGGACGTTTTTAATTTATTTAACGATTATTAATACCCGTTAAATTGGTTCGGTTTTTATTTTTATTATATTTAAGTTTAGCAATAATAAGTTTTAGATATTTTTATTTAATATAACCTTTAATAAAATTATGTTAATCGATAAATGTTATAATAAATTATACGTAAAATTTAATACCGATATATATACGTTTTAATTATTTTGGTATTTATCGATATAAAAACGTAAACGTTAATTTAATTTTTGGTTTATAAATTCGATAATCTTTTAAGTTTGTAAGTATAAAACGTTTCCGTAACGATATTTTATACCGGTAAGTTCGTTTAATTTAATTAAAAATTAAAAAATAAATTATTTTACGTTATTATTAATTTAAATAACGGATATTTTAAAAAAAGGATATAAATATCGATAATATTAATTAATTAAGGTTTCGACGGTATTAATTTTTTTATTTAATAAAGTTACTATAATTTTGTTAAATTTATCGATAAACGTTTATATATAATTATAACCGTAACGATTTTTTAGCATATTCTTTCCGTTAACGGCGACGTAATTTCAAATATTATTCGAAATAAGGAAAAAGTAAAAAAATTCCAGAATTTTATTTTAAGGCGTTTTGTTTTGACGGTAATCGTAATAGTTCCGAATATATTATCGGATATTTTGTTTAAACCGGGGCTAAATATATTTCCGTATTAATATTTTGCTTATTTTATTTTAATTAAGGTACGTAAATATTTTAAATACGTAAGTTTTGCGAATTAATACGATACGAAAGAAAATGTAACCGTTAATTATTTTTTCGGGTACTATTAATTTATTATTTTTTTTATTTAAATTTTATGCCTTATTTTTGCAACGGATAAGGTTAATTAAGTTGGCATTTTGTAAAATATTTTCGATTCGTATTTTAATTAGTATTTCGTTAGTAGTAATAATAAAAAAGTTTAATCGTTTTGGCGGAATTAAGGTTTATAGTTTTTTTTTTTTTTTCGGACTTTAATTATAAGTAAATTTACCGTTTTTCGTAATAAGGTATCTGCAGTAATATTTTTTTTATTAAATCGATATTAAAAAGTAATATCGAAATAAAAAAAAAAGTTGATTTATCGGATTTAACGCGTAAAAAAAAAGTATTTATTTATAAAGTATAATAAGGTTTAGTAATTAATAATAATAAAAAACTTTTGTTTTTAAAATTTAAGGTAATAATATTTAAAAGTTTGGATTATAACGAATAATTTTCGGTTTTAAATAAAATACGCCTTTTTTGTTAAAATTATAATTTTCGAAAAATATTTTACGGATTTTTATTCGTTATTTTATTATTATTATTAAATAATACTTTTAATTATATTACGGGATACGTTTATTTTTATTTTGGTCGGTTAGCCCGGTCGAAAAAAAGTTAAAATTAAGGTTTCGTAAACGAGCCGTTTTATTTTTTCGAAAGCCTTTTTTTATTCGGGTTTTATTATAAAAGGGATATCTTTTTTTAATAAGCGATTTAATAATTCGGTTATACCGTTTTTATAATGGCAAAATATTTGTACGTAATTATAAAATTTTGTAAATAAACGGATTACAGTACGGTTATTAAAATTTTCGAATTTTTATTTTTGAATTATTTTAATTTTGGCTGGATCGATAAAAATATTTACGTTTATTTTTATAATAATACCGAAATAATTTATTTTTTTAACGTTAAATTAAAAATTTTTAATATTTTCTTAAAAATTAACTTTATATAACCGGTAAATAATTTTTTTGTAATATTTTTAATATTTTTTTTTAAAATCGGAATAAATTAATACGTTATCGGCGTAAACGTTTACGTAATAATTAAAAAGTTTATGTAATTAAGTATTAATAAACGATTGTTATTAAGTAAAATTTATTTTTAGTTTAAATAAAAATATTTTTTATTAAAACGTTTTTTAACGGATTTTGAATATTATTAAATATTCCGATTTAATAATAATACGAAATTTATAAAACGTTTAAATAATGTCGATTTTAATAAAGCGTTTAACGTTTCGGTAATTAAATATAATACCGTTAAATAAAAAGGTTAAAATAAAGTATTTTTTTAAATATTAAATTTTTTTAACGGTAATCGATATAAAACCGGCGTTCCGACGAATAAGGTTTTAAGGTAAACAAAATTAAAATGGCATTTTTTCGTATATATAATTTAATAAAGTTTATTTTTAATAATTTATTTATTAATTTTTTCTTTAACGGGAAATATTAAATAGGTATCCTGTAAGTAAGGGATTTAAAGGCGGGTATCGGCCGGTCGAGTTCCAGAATTACGTTATGGCTAGGTTAAAAATTTAGAAAAATATTAGTTTTTTTTTGAAAAAAAATTTTCTAAATAAATAAAAAGTTTAAATAAAAATTTCCGTATTCGTTTTACGTATTCCGGATCTTTATTTTCGGAAAAAGGAATTTTTTAACCGTTATATATTTTTTAATTTTTTAAAATGGTTATTATTATAACGTTTATTTTTTTATTTTTAAAAAAAAATTTTTTTAAGGTAACGGATATTTACTTTATTATTCCGTACGGGAATTTATTTTTAATTTATTTATTAATAAGGTAATGAATACGTTATTTTCCGTAATTTTTATAATAAAAATAATTGGCTTAATATTATATACGTCCGGTATATTTTTTTTGTTTATTATATTTAATGAAATAATAAGTACGGATATTAAGGTAAAATCGTTTTTAGGTTTTTTCCATAAATATCGGAAAATTTAATATTATTTATCGGCCTTTTTTATAACGCGGTTATAACGATAAACGTTTTCCTAAATTTTAAGGTTAACGTACCCGTTTAATAAATATCGAACTGGAAGTTTAATCGTCGGTAAGAACTTAATTAAAGTTAATAAGTTATCGGGTTAAATAATATTTTTATTTTTGTAATTTAATAATAAGTTATATTTTTTTATTTAATCGAAATCGATAAAAATGTTATATTTAATATTTATAATCTGGAAAATTTAATTAGGAAAATATCGTCCGTTAATTTCCAGTATTATAATTATTTATGCTTTTATTTGGCTGGTAAATTATTTCCGGTAATTCTGTAATTAAATTAATTTTTTTAACCGGATAATATAAATTTGTAATCGTTTTTTCGTTTAATTAATAAAAAAAAGGTTAACGAAAAGTTGGGTTTATATTCCGGTATTATAAAAAACGGTAATACGTAAGCTAATTTTATTTATTTAAATTTGCGTAATTTTAATAAAAATTTTATATTTTTTAAAGTTATTTATTTCCGTTATTGTTAATATAGGAAAATTATTAAGATGTTTTTTAACGGTTTTATTTTTTTTCCAATTTATTGGAACTGGAATTAAATAAATTATTTATTATTTTTACCGTAACAACTTTTTTTTTATCAGGGTAATTATTAACTTTATATTCCGTTTTGTTATAATTAAAGTACGTACCAGTTTTTTAATAAACCTTTTTTTTAACTTTTAATAAAAGCTTATCGGTATTATTTAAAGTTTTCGATTTGCCGGGATTATTATTTAAATAAAGTTTTTTGTTTTTATTTTTCGATTTATTAAGGTTATATAGTTAAAGTTTACGTTTTTATTAACGTTTTTTATAAGTAAGCTAATTATTGTAAGCAGTTATAATAACGTAATTATAAAACTTTTTATAAATAACGTTAAAATTACGGTTATTTTTAAAAAGGCGTAAATCAAGGTTTAAAGGAATATATTTTTATAAAACTTGCTTTTATTCGTTTTCGGTAATTCTAGTTTTTTAAGCGAAAGCGATAAACTTAAAAATAAAGTTATAAATATTTTAATCTTTATTAAATTTAAAAATAAAAGTATAAAAAGTTTTTTTAATAACGGAAGCTTAATTCGGGTCGTAATATAATAACTTTAATACTTAAATTATTTCAGTTTTGCAAAAAAAAAAGTTACGTAATCGATCGGTAATAAATTTTAATTATTTGTTCGGCTTTTTTTTAAAAAAAAGTTTATTAAGTAAATTATGCAAATTTTTTCGGTCCGAAAAATTAATTTATTTATTTCGAATTTATTTATAACTTTACGGACCTAAACGTTAAATTTGGTTTTATTACCGCTAAACTTAGTTGGGTTATTAACGTAAGCTTTTTTTTCGGTTATAATTAAAATTTGCGTTATTAATTCTTACGAATTTACGAAAAACGGGTTATACTGTTATATTAATAAGGCAAAACGTGCTGGTATTACCAAAAGCGTTATTAATTATATTTTTTCGGCGAAGGCGGTCGGCGTTATCGGAAGGAATAAAAAAATAATAACTTTATCTGGCTTAAAGGCGAATAATTTTGTCGTAAAATTTTTAAAGTTTTCCCTGGATATTTTGGTTATCGTTAGCTATTTTGTTAATTAATTGCCTATCGGGGTCGGTTTTTAAATAATTATAATTTTAGTTTTAATAATTTTAGTTTTGGCTTTGGTTTAATAAACCCTTTATCTTTACGGATTCGGTTTCGTTTTACAGTACGTCGTTTTCCGTATTTTGGTTTAGGTTTTAGAAAAATATTTCGTTTTTTATATTTTTAATTTTAATTTTAATTAATTTAAATTATTTTAAACGTCGATTAGTTAATAAATAATTTTTTTAACAGATATTTAATTTTGATGTTAATTAATTTAGGTTTTAATTTTAGGTTTAGTTTAAAACGCGTTATTTTTCGTCATTACGTATCGACGTAAAAAAGATATGGTACCTTTTTTTATTAATCGTTAAGCCAGCGAGGAAGGGAATAAACTTAAAATAATATTACGGCCAGCGAAATATAATATGATAATTAATTTATTGGCGTTATAAACAAAGATTTTAAGCTGAAAAAAAGAGGGAAGGAAAAGCAGAATCGCGAAATACGTAAAGATCTACAAATGTCCCCATTTTCTGTATAGCAGGTGGCTAGTTCGTGTGGCAGCTGTCAGTCCCATGTGACGGTTGCCAGCCTTACAGTTTGATCCTGGTGGCGGCCGCCGTCACAACCGGCGGATTATTTCCGGTAATTTTATAATTAAATTAATTTTTTTAACCGGATAATATAAACTAATAATCGTTTTTTTAATTTATTTAACAAAAAAAAAGTTAATAGAAAATCAAATTTATATTCCCGTATTATAAAAAACCATAATATATAAAATAATTTATTTACTTAAATTTACGTAATTTTGGTAAAAACTTTATATTTTTTAAAATTATTTATTTTTATTATTATTAACATAGAAAGAATTATAAAAAATTTTTTTAAACAGTTTTACTTTTTTTCCGATTTATCGAAACTAGATAAATTTTTTTTTATCTTTACCGTAACGACTTTTTTTTTTATTAAGGTAATCGTTAATTTTATATTTTATTTTGTTATAATTAAAATACGTATTAATTTTTTAATAAATCTTTTTTTCAACTTCCGATTAAGGTTTACCGGTATTTTTCGAAATTTTCGATTTGCCGAAATTATCATTCGAACGGGGTTTTTTATTTTTATTTTTCGGTTTATTATTATTAAAGTTATATAATTAAGGGTTACGTTTTTATTAAAGTTTTTTATAAGCAAACTAATTATTATAAACGGTTATAATAATACGGTTATAAAACTTTTTCGTAAATAATATTAAAATTACGGTTATTTTTAAAAAGGCGTAAGTTAAGATTTAAAAAAAAGAAAATATAAAATTTGTTTTTATTTATCTTTAGTAATTTTAACTTTTTAAGCAAAAACGTTAAATCTAAAAATACAATCGTAAATATCTTAATTTTTGCCGGGTTTAAAAACGAAAATACGGAAAAAAAATTTAATAACGGAAATTTAATTCGGGTTATAATATAATAATTTCAGTACCTAGATTATTTCGGTTACGTAAAAGAAAAGTTGTATGGTTAATCGGTAACGAATTTTATTTATTTATTCGGCCTTTTTTAAAAAAAAATTATTAAATAAATTATACGAATTTTTCTTTTCGAAAGGTCGCTTTATTTATTTCGAATTTATTTATAATTTTATGGATTTAAACATTAAATTTAATTTTTTTGACATTAAATTTATTTAAATTATTAACGTAAGCTTTTTTTTCGGTTATAATTAAAATTCGTATTATTATTTCCTATAAATTTACGGAAAGCGGGTTATGTTATTATACCGGTAAGGCGAAACGTATTAATATTACCGAAAACGTTATTAATTATATTTTCCCGGCGATAACAATTAACGCTGTCGGAAAAAATAAGAAAATAATAATTTTATTTAATTTAAAAACGAACGATTTTCTTACGGAGCTTTAAAGTTTTTTTTATTTTTATTTTTATTTTTATTTTTTTATTTTTATTTTTTATTTTATTTTTTTTTAATATTTTGATCATTGTTAATTATTTCGTTAATTTGCTGTTTGTCGAAATCGGTTTTTAAATAACTATAATCTTAATTTTGGTTTAATAAACATTTTATTTTTAAAGATTCGGTTTCGTTTTTCGGTATGTCGTTTTTTATTATTTTTTTAAGGTATTTATCGTTTTTTATATTTTTGTTTGAGTTTTAAAAAGGTATTTCGTTTTTTATTTTTTCGATTTTATCTTTAATTAATTTAAATCGTTTTAAACGTCGATTAACTGATGGGTAATTTTTTTAATAAATATCTAGTTTTAATGCTAATTAATTTAGGTTTTGGTTTTAAATCTAGTTTAAAACGTGTCACGGCCATTGTATGCAGCAGAACGCTGGTTTATTGGCAAGCTATAGACAAAGATTCCAAGGTGAAGAAAGGAAGGAAAAAGGAAGAGAATGGCCACTTGTGCGGCGGACCTAAATAGGCCAAGGGCTGCGCTGCCATCAGCTGTACAAAAGTGGGGTCTGACGTGCCCCAGCTGCCAGTGCCGTCACAAAACGCGTTATTTTTCGTCGTTACGTATCGATGTAAAAACGATATAGTACCTTGTTTATTAATCGTTAAGCCAGTAAGGAAGAGAATAAGTTTAAAATAATAATACGGCTAATATTAATATAATATGGTAATTAATTTATTAACGCTATAAACGAAAATTTTAAGTTAAAGAAAAGAAAAAAAAAGTAAAACCGTAAAATGCGTAAAAATCCATATATATCCTTACTTTTTATATAGCAGGTGGCTAGTTTATATAGCAGCTGTCAGCTTTATGTAACGGTTACCAGCCTTACGGTTTGATCCTGGTAGCTGCCGTTATAATACGTTTATTTATAAAGAAATTATAAATACATTTAACGAAAAAAAGTCCGATTAACTTTAATTAGTACGATATATTGTTATTAATTAATTAAAGTTAGTTATTATAAAGTATTAAAATACGGTTCGTTTGCTTATATAGCTCGTTCGCTTATATAGTACGTTATAAAATAATAAGTGTTTTATATCTAATTTATTAACCGAAATTAATTTAATTAAAACATTAAAGAAATAACCTATATAACTTAGGCCTTGCTAATTTGTACGGGAATTTAAAATTTGATTAGTTCAACTTTAACGTAAAGAAATACTTGGAGCAATTTCGATATAAGCCAGCGAGGCTTGAGCTCGCTAAGGCAATAAAAGACCCTTTTCCTGCATAACTGTATTATAGGTTTCGCTGGTTCGTAATGGGAATATAGACTTTAATTGGTTAATTTTTAGCGTAAATTAGTAGTACTTGCAGCAGCTTTGATAGGAGCCAGCGAGGCTGAGCTCGCTGAGGTAAGCGGAGGCCTGAGCTAGCTGAGGTAAGAACTTAGAGCTTGGAGAGTCCACCCATGGGTATCTATTGCCCAACTCCATATGCCGGAGCAGGGCCCCGATTCAGTCAAATGAGTAGTTCATCCACCAGGACCAGTGGCCAGGGACGACGGGAGAGCAATATGAAGTCGAACGACTGGTAGGTGTTAAAACTAAGGCTCAGTGGCTGATCAATCGCTGGCTCTTGGCTCCATTAGATCAGCCCCTGATTGAGACTACGTACAGCCGCCTTTGGAATCGCTTTCTCTCAGGTACAGTTGCTTTTCCATGTATTTAAGGGGGTATCATTACCGCCTCTCTCTTAGCTAGGACCTCGTGGAGGTCCACCAGATAATTCCACTTATTCAGAAACAAGTGCTTCAGTGTGTGATGTCAGGGTCTCATAGTAGATCGCAAGATTCGATGGCACAAGGCGCGTCCTCAACTCCAGTACCTCGTTAGATGGAAGAGCTACGAAGCTAAAGGCGACCAGTAGAAAGCAGCTACAGAGTTTCGGCTCACTTTCGCCCTGAGTTAGTCGACGGATATGAAGCCAAAGATCCCATCAGTTGGAAAGCAGAGGACGCAAAAAGAGAAGTTAGTTTATAAGCAAGCTGTGGACAACTAAGTTCTTGTTTAGTTTAGGGGGAATATGGGGGGGATTACCTTGGTTTCTTTTCTCTAATCTAGTTTTGGGAAAGATTTGGATTCTCCTCACCAAATCTGGTGAACTTGTCGTGACTTCCTCAAGTGAGAAGTTCGTGAGAAAAGAAACCTTTATATATGCAGCTGCGACGGAACTTCTTCGCTCCTTTCTTCTCCCAAAAAGCACCACCAAATCTGTATAGGGGTGGTTAAGCACAACATTGCACGCATCAGGCCTTGCAACTTTCTCGGGAAGCTCAATAAGTACGGAGGACCAAACACATCACACAGTTCAATCTTGTCAATCTTACCGAGGCTCTCGTAAAGCATCATAGGAAACATGACGGAATCAGCAGACAGACAACTTAAGGCGAAGACGGAGGAGGGCGAACATCGCTCAGAGGTCAATGATAGCAACAAGTCGATTGAGGCTGATAATGCTGATGCTGAGGATAATGAGGAAGTCCACATTCGGCCTGCCCAACGCAAGACTGTCAAGCATCACCCTACCGGTGGCAAGCATTTCAAGAAGGGTCGTAAGACTATCAAGAGCAAGCCCACTGCCGGGGTTGATTCTGAGATCGATACGGATGACCACGTCTTCGCCATTACTGCCAGCACCCCGACCGGCCGGAACAAGAAGGACCTAGAGATTGAGGATGCTCTCAAGCGTGCTAAGTTCGAATATGGACATGACTAGAAGCTATAGATGGAGGTCAAGTATGCTATCGATGACTTCAAGCGCAATAAAGGCAACACTTATGCCAGCTATCGCAGAAAAGGGCCCCCCTTAAAAGCTTCGAAGGTTAGGGATCATTCAGAACAACGTTAATCCTTTCCGGAGCCGTATATCAGTGGATCCCCCACACCAAGTGGGATCACTGCTTCGTAGCTTCCTAAAGATCAAGATATCCTTTAGAGCGGTGCAGCTGCTTCCTAGTAAGTGTGACACTACCAATGACCCTGTCCGTAGCACCAGGGCAAGTGCTGAGAAAGTCTTAGACGCTGCTAAAGGCGGCAAAGCATTCGAATACCTTCACCATGCTGAGCCTCAGATAATCCCAAGCCTCATTCGAATGCCCCTCCTGATGCCTCTTTCCGTCCGCCCGCGAGGTCATCTCCATATCTGCCTAGAGGATCCTAGGCGCAGTGGATCATCCATCCCGCCTGGCCAGTCACAAGAAAGCCGCATATGTCGATGGCGCCAGTACAACAGTAGGAGGAGGCTTCCCCTCCCCTTAGGACAGCCAATCGAAGAAACCCCCCTCCCGCAGGCTCCAGTTAGTCATAGTCGAGCCGATTACACCGCACCTGCGATAGGACGCGCAGGCGACGCAGCTTTAGTCATAGCAAGCCGGGCCGTAGCAAGCAACGGTTAGTAAAGGGCGAAGAGGGGACTCCGTGATGACTTGGCCTCTTCGGCTTCGTCTCCCTACATGCGACTTACGACGCACGCTGTAGTAGTGAGTTGAGGTGTTGGCGATCGTGGTGTGCATACCCTTGCGTATCCGTGTCCTCATTTCGGGATGCGGGAGAGGAAGGAAGACGAATATAGAACAGAAGGCCGAGATACCGGCGCTTGCGGGGGTAGCGACATTGCCAAATCCCTGAATGTCGATCTCATTATCATTAGCTTTTAAGACCATGTTACGTATCCAGGTCTTGTGAGCGGTCGCCATAAGTGGAGGATTTTTTTTTACGCCATAGTCAAGTAACCGTATGCGTATCGCCCAGCAGCGCCAAAATCTCCGCGGTTGCCAAGCTATGTTGTGGTTAGTGGGCTATGCACCGGCTGGCTGGAACTGCTTGGGCACTTTAAGGTATTACAGGGGACTCCAACCCCTAGCAGAATGTCTGTCTCAACAGCCCAGGAGCCGTCTTAATCTGCCTAAGGCCTGAAAAAGCCCCGTCTATACATTTATAAGAGTCAACGGAGAACCTGGCATCAAAGAATTGTGTGTCCGAGGCAGGGGATTAGCAGTGCGACCTTTAGCGGTCCAGATAAGGTTAAAGATGATGCCCCAGAAGACCTACGAAAGCGTTATATATCGGCCATAAATGGCCCCTATAGCACCACGTCCGTCCCCATATCTGAGGCGAACCACTTGTTGTTCGCCATCGCACAGCTCTCCCAATCCAGTACATGGCCGCCCATCCAAAGGTTAGACACTGAGCATGAGCGGGATGCAAGGGCCTTTTGGGGTGCAGATCCCAGGCGACAGGAAAGACCAATTACACTTCTCCGGAGAAATAAATTTTAGCGCCGCAGGAACTAACTGTTAAAAATAGTCCGGCAACGAAGTGGGCTGGTTCGTGCCCACCAATCCGGTGAGCCGTTGCGGGGTCAAGCACCCTGATGATCAGCCTGCTAAACGGGCTTGGCTTTGGACGAAAGCTACGAGTAGAGGCCGTCTCATTGGTGTATCGAGTGCAGAACACGTGCCTGCCAGTACTACCATGCTCCGTTAGAAGACGGCCCCTCGCTACACACGAAGCAAGTTTGTCTAGACGAGCGCTCGTGGAGCAGATTTTGTTTAGGGAGCAGATCTGCAAAAATGGTGTAGATACGTGGACGAGCAGCTAGCTCAGACAAAAGTTAATTAAATGCCTTGCCAGGCGAGGGGAGTCTCTTAACACATAGGTCCAGAGCAATAATCTCCTACTAGAAGTCAAACATCCTGCAAGCGAAAAACCGGCTCACAAACAGACTGTTCTAGCGAAACCCCTGAAAACTACCTAAAACCAGACTCATCAAGAGTGTTAGCTCTAACGGCCATGTAGCCATTGAATAGAATGTTATTGTTTTCAGTCCGTTTTCCTCTATTATAGGCCTGATTTCACTGTTTCATTCGTTGGTTCCGGTCATATACTCATTATATCCCCTGGGTTCCCGCACCCTCTGTTCCTGTGCCCTCCGTTTCACCGACGCCGTAAGTCACGGAACAGCTTGGAAGTCCTCCATTTTTGGGCCTCCTTCAACATCTCAAACGACCACATAAGCTCAATTTCCCGCTCGAAAATGCAAAAATAGATAGCTCTTGAATAATATGAGACCCTGACATCACGCACTGAAGCATTTATGACTGAAGTAGATTTATCTGGTTGACCTCCAAAGTGTCCTAGCTAAGGGAGAGAGGGTAGGGATGCCTCCTGAAATATATAGGGAAACAGCTGTAGCTGAGAGAAAGTGATACTTGTGAGAATATATAACCATATAACGCTTGAACTAATATAGTTCGACCGCCCGATCTCTTGCGGAGGTGGTTGTAGGGTTATCCCGACTAGGGCTAATCTAATTGAGCCAAGAGCTAGCTGTTAATCAGCTACGGAGCGTTAGCTTCAACAGTGGGACTGAACTAAGACATTTTTTGGAGTGCTATATTGGAAGCTTAACAGCTATAAGGCATCCTCTGTTAAGACACCCCCTGTTCCCGCCAAGGCAACGCAGCCGTAAGACAACCGTAACATCCTCTCCTTGAGAACATATGAATTGGGCCGGCTTACGGGCGATATGCTATGCTGTGTGTCCCGTAGGGATGAAAGGAAGGAAGAAACATAGTCTTCGATCCATTTGTAACGTTACTTCCTAGTGCTCAACGAGCATAGAGAGTTGTACTTTAAGTAGTTTCGTTTTGTGGTCTCTCTGAGAAGCATAAATAGGACGACGCCTGCCCCTTCCTTTACCTATCGTTCCAAGCTACGTAGCAAGAGACAACCTCGACTAGTCTATTTCGCAAACAGATCATCAGTCCCTTCACATCATCACAACCTCCAAAGCGCCTTCGCAACCCGAACCCTTTGCGCGCCGCGGCCTACCACACAGCAAGCAAAATGCAGTTCAAGGCAGTCCTTGTCACTCTCTTCATCGCCGTGGCCACGGCCCTCCCCTCCCCCCAGGATGTCGTCCAGGACACAGTGACGAACCCGTCCGCGAGCGATGACGTCTCGATTATGGCGCAGAAAAACTGGCAGGCCGCCGGCGGCTGCAAGAACGACTGGGACGAGGATAAGCGCTGCTTGAACGCGTGCGTCGGCGAGGCTGGAGGCGGCAAGTGCCCCGGCTGGAAGTCGATCACGGCACTTATTCAAGGCGGCTGCATTCTTTCTTGGAATACTTGCCGTTGCGTTTGCGAGTACTAGGAAGTGCTCGGCTCTGGGTGGAAAAGGAAATCGAGCGGGGAGGGGGATGTCCGCCGGGAAGGGGTGAGGACGGAGCAGTGGGTTGGGAGGCTGTAGGAACGCTGGTACCTAGGTTTGCTGATGGGACTACTTACTTTGGTGTTTTAAAGCAACACTGGTTTAAGTTCGAATATAAGTTTGCGTATCGTCGCCGCGGCGGAACCAGTGCTGGAAATCCATCCAACTTTGTAAACCTTATAATGGATGGATTAGTATGAGCCTATTCCCAAGTGGATAGACATCTACTGAGGGTTTTCTTCACTAAATGTACACTGGTGGATTTACGTGAATATATGTCAAGCAGAGAGTGAAACATAAAGTAAAGTTATTCCCAACCTTGTTGGGCTTATCTTGTTAGTATCGGAATTAGAAGTGAACGTTTCTTCGCCCTTAATCTGACCCTCTGAATACAACTGGTTGGCGCTACCAGGCCCGGATCGTTCCGGCATGATTAACATCGTATTACGAGGCAAAATTTCAACGATACGTAACTCAGCAAGGATGACCGCCCCTACAGCTTTTTCGCTCGCCGGCTAAATTAATATTAAAACAGGAAAATGAAATTATATAATAAGTAATAGTATCGAATATGATACTTTTTTTATTATGGGGTTTACGAATTACAAGTTAAAAGCTTTAACCGAAAAAACTTTAACCCGGTTCAAAATGAGGAACCTAATTCCAAATAAAGGACCTTTACAAAAGTTTGTAATCCCAAAATTGGGCCTGCTTAAGCATTTCGTCCCAGGTTCAGCCCGCTTTAACCTGAACTCCGGCTTCCTTAGCTATTGCTTAATACCAGTTCAGCTCTGGAAACGGAAATGGATTTTGGTGAGCTTAAGTTTCGTATCTGAGTATTATGATATACTGCCATGAGCGAACTTTGCTTTTAAACGCCAAGAGTCCTCCACGCTTCAGCAGCTAGCAGATTATTATAGCCTTTAAGCCAAATGTCTTCTAATCATTAAATAAAAGCGGGAAATCTATCCCTAATATGTGTCACAATCCGAACAGGATAGACGGGACTTTCCTTTGCGGACTTGGCTGAGGTTCTTGCAGTGATGTGAACGGAAGAAGTCCGCGTAAGAACGCTATAAATATCATCCGGCACACTTGAATTACTCCCAGTCCTGTATAGTACTCCATAAAATTCAAGTTGTGAAGATTCCATCCCATATTTCACGATTCCTGTCGAAGCAACTACTCCACGGTCATAATATCTGTCGAGGCAATTGCCATAACTAACCTACTAGCCTTACGTCCTCCTTTATGTTAAGATATCTCCATTACCCGGCGAGAATCCTCCAACCCTCCTGTATATCTTGTTTGGCGATTACGGGTGGCCTCGCCGTAGAATCCCCGTCCACACGTTCGCCCATGAGGAGATCTTGATCACGCTCCAAGAATCTTTTGCGCATCTACTTCTGCGATTGCAGCCGCATTGCTGTCAGGTGCCAGGGGCAACTAGCCCAGAGCTTGATGCGAGGGGTCGGCGATTAGCCCAAAGTCCGATGCGAGGGTCTATATATATGGGTGGTTTCTCCCAGATTGCTCCCAGAAAGAAGGGGAGGAGCAGGTTTCAGAGTGTTCTCAATAAATGGGTTACCTTGTCACTCTGACCTCACCCAAACACATTTAGCAATTGCATATAAAACTCCCGTTAGTACCCGTCTATGCTGGGACACCCTGTCGGCATTCGCCCCTATTTGGACATCCCGTCAGTAATCGCTGCCCCTATTTGAACATCCTGCCAATAGTCACCGCCCGTACTTGAACATTCCACCAGGAGTCGCATTTATAAAAACTCCGATCCGTACACGACCATGTTACAGGACCCGCCAGCAGTTGCCTAAACCAACTAGAAGCGAGTATGTAACTCTGGGAACGCGAAAGATGTTGCGAATCCTGGGCGCTTGGCGCCACTATTCAGAGCCTACAACCACTGCTGCATAATTACTGTGATGAAATTTTTCTTCTCTATGACTACAGTACCATACCCTACTTTACACTTTGTGCTACTCCTTAGAGCTCAGAGCCGCCCTGCGATTCTTCTAAGTTACCTAGCTGACGCTGCAGTTCCCAGAACTTCCTAGCACTCCGCTACAATTCCTGTGCTCTCGCAGCAGAGAAGTCGTCGATAACTAGTTCAGGAGACTAGAAGAAAGCATGCAACACTGCGAAAGTGAAGTGTCGTCGACAACTAATTAAATAGACTAGAATATAGTATGCAACTCGAGGAGGGTGAAGAGTCGTCGACAACTAGTTGGGTAGACTGGCCGATAAACTAATTAAGTAAACTCGTCAACAACTAGTTAAGTAGACATCTTAGCTGCCCTGGGAGGCTATCCTTGTAGACCTAGCTTGCTTAGCAATTAAGCTACAATCCCGGCCCAGTGTGCCACTCGTTCATTTTCCTTGTCTACAGTTTCTCTCAACCTCAACACTATGGTATCTCTTCCATCTTGACATCTACTTTCCAAACTTCGCGTCTTCTCTCCAGTCTATGATTCTTTTGTACTACAAGGCGCTCACCTTATGACACAGGAACCACACGAACCAGTCATGGATAGCCCGCCCACCTCTACGCCATCCACCGTCGATGGCGAATCTGACACCAGAAAACTGGTGATCACTGTCAACGATCGAAACCCTAACAGATGGGAACGCGTCGTCTCGCATATCCTTCCATTTAGCAAGTGTACGAAGAAGTGCAACCCCTGCCGAACCTACCGCTAGAACCTTGCTATTTCAGGGGTCGGCGAAACTCTCAACATAGCAAACTCAACGACGCTCGTTTAGATCTTTAAGCCCATACCCTAGTATATCTGGTAAATTGGAACATAATATACCTGGTTGTACCCGCCCTACTGACTGTTATTGCGTCACGGCAGGGGAACTCGGAAGATGCGGTGGCTTCCGATACCCGCAGACAAGAGAATGCCAGCAATGGAGCCCCGGAGGCGGTGGATCAGACAACTCGGAGCAATAACAACTCTCCCTTACTTCATGCCGACTGAAGTTGCTTACTCGCATCTTTGAGTTTACGACCGGCGCTCACGAGCTGCAGGCTCACACGCTGAGAATTACGCACCGGAGCCTTTTCGCGGCTCAGCGGCAGCCAACGCAGTTGGTCTTCTACAAGCCCCGGACATGGTCGGACATGAGCGTCTTCTCCGTCTACCGCACATTTTGAGAGCTGGCAATCGAATACTACGGCTTGCTTACACCTGGTACAATTGCCTTTAACCCGAAGCTAACCACAGCAGCGACCCAGGCCGAACGCCTCAGTCTTTCGGGTGGCCTGCAGCCGGACAATGCTTTGGTTACTATTGCAATGTTGCTTTGCGGAACTGGTGGGACCCGAACGCTGGCTTCGGAACGACGGTGTCTATTCCGTCAACAATTTGCCCGGTTCTGTTGGGCTGTGGAGGAAACCCATGAAGGTATCCGCCAAGTTTCTCGAGCGGGTGAGCTCGATGAAACTGGTCGTTGATGACTGCACAATTTACCAAACCGAAGGATGGACGGAGATCTGGACTTTCCTCAGCCAGACATTCACAAACCTCAAGTGCTTGAAATGGATATCTACGAGCTGGATTCGCGTGGCGGAAAGAAAGGATGGCACAAGGACTACTACAAGGTCCACGACCTTTTGGTTTTCGGCGGTCTTCTCAAGGCCCTGCGGGAAGACCCTTCTACCGAGCCAGAAGATTCGCCTACCAATCTCTTCGTTAAGATGAGCACCATCGAGATAGAGAAGGTCGCCTCTCACTGTACGGCCGCCTGGGGAGAACAACGGCACGGTGTTACGGCCCGGTGGTCGTCACAATAGCTTTCGAGATGGGCTTGGGAAAGAAGCCTAAGTTCTGCTTCCGCAGAACTTGACTAGCACTTGAAAGGTGGCGTGCGATAGATGGCGCAGCCCTAGACTAGCGTAAGGTCTTCATTCGAGGCTGTCACGTATTCTTTAGACCTCTGGTTGACATGATTGATGTTTACTTTCGATGTTGTTCCGTACATCCGAGTCCTAGGTTTCTTCCACCAGTCAGAGCGCAATCTTCAAATGCCATGTCCCCTTCATAAATAGCCTTTAAAACGAGGAGTTTCCAATCAGGAACGATGTTAGGCCACACGATGCAGTAGAACTATCATCCACCCTTTCCGATGGGGTTAAGACTTCGGTTTCCAAAGCGCTCAGGGTGCCACGGACCGCTGCCTTATGACAGGCTCCTCGACTTCGAAGATGTTGGACCAAGATGCATAATGAGGATAACGCCCACCTTGGTATCACCAACCAGATCCCTGTCACAAATCTGCCTCCCCACACAACGCCTATTTTCCGGCCTATAACTGCATTTTAAGCGCCGGCCCCCCAGTCGCCTCCGTAACTCGAGTTTTGCTTTGATCGACCTTAAAAAGGCGTAGCCCTGCATTTAGGAAAAGACAATGGCTTGCAAGCAAATATTTGTTGTCCATATTGGGGTCAGAAATGTCTGCATCCATCAATATTGTTAAAGGCCGTCACGGTGGAGCTGATCTTTGTGGGCGTTGCGCGGATCTCACCGAAATCGACGACAGCGAAGAAGACTTCTACGAGGACAGCCTTGCTGATGGGAGGCCTACCATCCGACACAAACGTGAGGGAGACAGATGCTTCTGTCTTCCCCATTACATGCGTTGGAACGACGTATCTCCAGAATACCCATCACTGAGAGAATCCGCGGCCGCGGGTTGTGAGCTGTGCGCGTTGTTGCTCAAGGGCTTGCTTCGACGCAACATTGATTGGCACGGCCCAGTCACGATCATGTGTGGACTGTTCTGGGGAGGATATAAGTATGAGAAAGAGAGCGGTCTATCATATATGCGCTGCGTCGTCTACGAGGGAAGTGACCTTTCCACTAAAAAGGAAGGGATTGCATTTATCGTGTATCCTATCTTCTCTGACAACGGTTGGTGAACATCCTATGAGTTATGGTTCTTTTAAACCACAGATTTGACAATACTGACTGTAGAACAGATGATGTATCCTTTTGGTTAAGGACAGACGACACAATACACCGAGAACCTCTCGACCCCGAAAACGTCGAGTGGATCCAAGACGAACTTTGGCTCTGTGACAACAAGTGTGAACATTCTATGCCACAATCTAGCTTCCTTCCCACACGGCTAATTGACGTTGGCGACGACAAGGAGTGCAGTCCGCGCCTGGTTATAACGACATCTCTGACCGAAGGGACGGCTTCGCTCGCCGTCATCAAGTATGCGACCTTGAGTTACTGCTGGGGCCCGAAAGAAGATGCAGTCCAACAGCTGAAAACAACAAATTCAAACCTCGATGCGTTTTGCAAAGAAATACCAGAAGAACACCTGACGCCGGTTGTAAAGGACACGATACATGTCTGCCGACTTCTAGGCATCAGATACGTGTGGGTAGATTGTCTTTGCATCATCCAAGGGGACTTGGAGGACTGGCTCCGGGAGAGCGAGATGATGGGCATGGTATTTTACCATTCCTATTTGACTATATGTCCTCTCTCTTGCAGTTCCTGTCTTGAAAGCTTTCTTTCTCCACGACCTGGTCTTCCTATAGACTTCCAGTCCACTCTACATGACGGCGTGCGCGGTGTTTTCACTCTGTATGAATGTCATAACGATACAGAGACTCGTATCTGGTCCCCACAGATTGACGATCCTCGTTGGCGCGACCAGAATCAGTCAAAATGGCGCAAGCGCGGATGGACCTTTCAGGAAGAAGGGTTTTCCTCCCGCTTTCTCTTCTTTGGAAAATCCATGATACATTTTGCGTGCGAGAGCGCTGGAGTATCCGAAAATGGCTTCGTGCAAAATAATACAGGGAGTGTTATCAGTGGATTCCGGCAATTCTTCACCATGGCTCTCTCAGAAGACCGTTCAGAGAAAGTCAAGCGCTATGCATATGACCTTTGGCGTACCATTTGTTCTGTTCACGGCCGGGAGTATACCTATGACGCCGATTTCTTCCCATCCATTGCTGGCATTGCAAAAGCCTGCGGCGAAGTTCTGGAAGACACATACATGGCAGGTGTGTGGAAGCAGAGCCTCCATGTCGACCTCATCTGGGAGATGAGCCACGCACCCTCAGGAAACTTGGACATCGCTTTAAAAGATGTTTGCTGCCCAAGTTTATACATTGCTCCCTCTTGGAGCTGGGCTTCTCGCTTTAAACACTATTTCGAATTCTTTGCCCCAACTACCTATACTGTTCCAGGAACCGAACGCCGAGATTCTGCGATAGACGGATTCATGTATATCGAGTCAGCGCGCAGTCACATTCGCTCGGAAGTCACATTCATTGACTACAATGTCGACTTGGAAGGTAAGAGTCCTTACGGACGAATAAAAAATGCGTGCCTTATTCTGTGTGGCAAGCTAGCGCCCTTGCCACCCCTTGTCACCCCGCTACCGCGACAGAAAGGACGATATAATTTCGATTATTTTGCAAATAAACTTGGCACTGTAACGTTCGATTGGGAAGTACCGGTAGACCAAGCACAGGAAGTACAAACTCTAAAGATACTCCTCGTGGCATCGTGTTGTCAAGCGACGAGCAATGACGTCTTAGAGTTCTGGGCCAATCCCGACGAGGATCACGCCGCTATATTCGCCGAAAAACAACCGGCAATCGGTTTAGGAGATACAGGTCGTTCGTATGGCGACGAGGACGAAGCATTGACTTGCTTATCATGTGGAAACGAGGCCAGGGGGAGAAATGGTTGGGGGATTGTACTTCATCCAGCCCATACCCCAGGTGCTTATGTTCGCGTCGGTGTCTGTAGGCTATTTGGGGGCTCTCGGGCGCTAGACATGTTTCGCGATGAGGTAGATGAAGATATCAAAATCATATAGGGATAACGCCATCATCTCCATCAGGGAGTAGTTATCCTACCAAGGGCCACGACACTTCAGAACACCAATTTTCCCACACTTCTGCTGGTTTATAATTATTTATTATTATTATCTTATTAAAAAGTATTTATATAAATTCTGAGAAATTTTAATAAAACGGAATTTAATAGTTTGACGATTTTGCATCTTGCGATTAGACCCTATTTTTAATGTTCTGGTGTTTTTATAGGCCTCTTTCTAATTGGGTAAGCGGGGTACCTAATGCTACGGTCCTTTTCAAAGCCCTAGCCACAGCTGCGCCGCAGGCGCAGCCACAACCTCAACAAGAGGGCCTGATCCCGATAAGAGGCACCTTGCCGCCCCCTAACAGATACAGTATTCTGGACTAGGTACTGTATGATTTGGGCAACCGCCATTGGCACCTTAAAAGGCTACTTAAACTTATACTTTCTACGAATAGCATGTAAGCAGTCCCGAAACATGGTTCCACACGAACTACTACCGTATCTTTAAAGCGGTGAAGGTTACAGTAACACTAGCTGAATAGGGATGGCCTCGTAGACGGTTGCCGGCGTCCAGAACCTCCCGTTCCCAGGCGTACGGGAAGTGCAGATGGGAAAGCATTAAATTGCCGCCGAGACCTGGAATAGGTGGAATGTCTCAGAAATCGCAAAAACTCCTCCTTCCGTCCCTTCTCGCACCCAAACCATCATCCCACAACAGTCGTCGACCTTTCATCCTCTGTGTTCCAAATAAAACAAAACTACGCTAAGGAGAGTCTCAAAATGGGTGGCGGTAACGTACGTTAAAACCACCGGACATTCAGCTCTGGGAACGTACCTGCAGATACTAACGCAGAGTACCGTTGTAGGGAGCGAAGTCAGCGCAGAAACGTGAGCGCGCCAAGAAGAAAAATGCGAAGACGGGTCCGAGCTCCCAGTTGAAGACGGTAAGTTTTACTTTGTCAGACTGCCTCGGTATAGACTAACAGCCACTCCTCAGAACCAGAAGTTCAATGCTGAGTATACTTGTACCGTTTGCCGGCAGCCGTACAACCACACTGTCCCAGAAGCTCAGTATGTTCTGAACAGTGGCTTTCCCGATCACATATCTCAACAATATACAGATTCATCGAACACGCGAAAGCAACCGATAGGAAAGACCCGCGGCTGTGTTTCCCTACTTACCCTTTCACGACGATATAGATATGTCGCTCGGTCACCGGGGGCCATAGTGATGTTATCGTATATGGCATGTTCGTGTGGAGCAGCGGTGGCGCAATAGGTGTTGGAATCGTGGAGAAGATCTTTTGTAACTGACGAAGTCAACGAGCAATTGAATATTACGTTAGACTTAACGACTCGGCCTTGCAATCTAATCAATGTGCCTTGATCTTCTGCGCCGGTCTGCTAATATGGACAGGGTCACCGCCCTGCGCCTCCTTCTCCCGCGTCTCGCGCGCCTGTTGCTCGCGGATATCCCTTAGGATCTCCGGGTACCACCGCTCGCCGACGTCCGGGTGGCTCTTGACGCGGTTCCGCAGGGTGGCCTCGCCGAGGGTGCGGGCGCCGCCGTTCGCGGCGCCGGTGCGGAACGTGAACTCGACGGCGTCGCCGCCGCTCCCGAGCGTGGCGTCGATGTGCCGCCGCAGCTCGCGCACCTCGTCGGGGACGCGGCCGACGCCGACGGTCTCGAGGTCCTCGAACGTGGCGTCGCCGCGCACGCCCTGGAAGAAGGGGATGCTGAAGCGCGGGCCCGAGCCCGCGGCCGGCGACAGCACGCGGTGCGTCGTCGCGCGACACGCGCCCTGCGTCAGCGCCTCAAGCCCCTGCCCGATGGCCACGACGAGCGTGCCCGCCACCGGCGGGCAGTCGACCCACGCGCCGCGCGCGTTCTGCGCCTGTAGTCCCCGGTGCGGACTCGCCTGAAGCAGGTAGCTCGTCAGCATGCTGTCCTTGTGGGGCCCGACGCCCTGACAGCTGCCCTCCTCCCCGTCCGCCGGGAGCCCCAGCTCCGCCGCGTCCGGGTACTTGACCACCTTGAGCTTGTGCTGCTGGCGCGGTTGATCGAAGTACTTGTCGAAGGCGCGCGGGGGCAGCCCGACGGCCTCGGCGATCAGCGACGTGAACCGGATGGACACGGCGCCCATCCTCTCCATGTACTCGGTGAAGACGGGGCGGAAGTTCGGCAGGACGGCGGGGGACGGCCACTGGTTGGGCGCGAGGAGGTTGTGGTGCGCCGGCGCGTTGGGCCCCGGCAGCGGGTGTTCCGTCGATAGGTCGATCTGCTCGCGGTGGTCGATGGCGCCGGCCGTGATCTCGGCCGAGAGCTGGGAGTAGCCGAGGAACGAGGGCGCGTTTTTCATCTCGATCTTGAGCCTGTACGCGCACATAGGATGATGAGCCTCCTTATTTCTTCTCAGATTTCTCTTCAGGGTAGGTAGTTCGCAGCTTTCCCGTCCGATGTCTCCGACCACATGTGACGTACTGGCCCGGGAGCTTGGTACTCGGGCTCTTGGTGTTACTTGATACGCGGGAGAATCCCAAATAAGAGAACAGACGCACGCACTTACTTCTCCTCCCGGGGGATGTCGAAGAATGCCTTGCCCTCGTGTATGACCTGCTCGAACAGGGCATCGGGGATCCCCACATTCTTGAGGTAGAGGAAGCCGACCTCCATCAACGCGTGACGCAGATCAGCGAGGAACTGGGGCTTGGTTTCGGGATCGTCGGCCAAGGCCAGATCCAGGATTGGAATCTCTGTGAAAGACATGGCGAGCGATCGTTGATTCTGCTAAAGGCCCGATTCAATACTCCTGTTTGAGAATAGTAGCTCCCTGGCATAGATGACGATCCAGTCAGGCGGCCGGAAGCTACGAGAATTATTGAAGGATAACATCAAGCTCTTTTCAGTTCGGACAAGTTTTCGTATATATACTTCGTAGAGCGCAGAGATATCTTACTATGTCTTTTATCATGCTACGCGCCTGCTCCGATTGAAATGCGAATATTTAGTATGCTATGGCGTGAGCGCGCTGGTCGGTCTTTGCAGCTTACCCCTCAGAATCATTGCCAAGTCGAGTATGTCACAAACTCCAAGGTCCAAGTAACATGCATCTTTAAAAAACAGTCAATGTCATATCAATTGTCGGTCGATATGTTGACTAAGCAATATTTCCCCACCTGCTGCTAATGGACATCAAGCCACATCAGCCGACTTCCCCAAGCCACTCTCTCCAACAATATTTACACGGAATAATTTATCAGACTCCATTCTATGATGACCCTTCCGTGGCATGGCATTTATCGTAACTCGTGGCCGACTCGTTGCGCATAGGCTATCCGTTCCCCTTAACCTAGGGTCCAAAGAGAACGCCCAACGCCACGCCGAAAGGACATCAAACCGCAGTACCAGAGATACCTTAATGGAACCTTGCAATACCTACTGTTGATGACGACGATCCTGAAACTTATCAGACGCGCGGGTGGTGCTTTACCGAATAGTCATCTGCTTGGCCATCTGTGCCTTGGCGGAAGAACCGCTGGCGCCGACACCTGCCGAAGCGCCCGCCTTCTTCTCGAAGATCTTCCAGAACTTCAAGCTTTCGTCGGCAGCTAAGTACAGAAGTTAGTAATCAGAATGAAATTCAATAGAGAGTTCGATCAACTCACCGGCTGTCGCAAGCATTTGACCGTCTGGGCTGAGGCAGCTGTGCAACACTCTGCTCTCATGGGCGGGAATCTCGACATTGCGGACGAGGGTGGGGTAGCTCCAGATGCTCAGTGAGTTGTCCGGGAAGCCGCTCGAGCTGACAATTTCGCGGTAGCTGGTGCTCCACCGAAGGCTGGTAACTTGAGAGCCAGTGTCGATGCTGTTT
Source organism: Monosporascus sp. CRB-9-2 (assembly GCA_004155915.1). NCBI lineage: Eukaryota > Fungi > Ascomycota > Sordariomycetes > Xylariales > Monosporascus > Monosporascus sp. CRB-9-2. The sequence goes on from QJOA01000338.1 coordinate 27,486, forward strand.
ACTCGGGCACCGGAGGTGGTGTTCCAGAAGTGGATGTGACGGTCGTATGAGCCACCACCGGTGGCGAGCAAGTTCATGTTCCACGGGCACCAGGCGAGAGCCTTGACGGCGGCTTTGTGGTTGGTCTTGGTGAACTTGGGGACGGCTAGGGAGCGAGCATCCCAGATAGAGACAAGGTTGTCGTTGCCACCAGTTGCGAGCTGAGCGCCGTCCGAGCGCCACTCGAGACCGCAAACCTCGGACGTGTGGGAGACGAGCTCGGCAACCTTGTGTTCGGCGATACGGACGTCATGGTTGAAAACGAGGCCGCTCCTGGCACCCGTCGACAACAGGTGCTTGTTCCAGCCCATCACGCCGACACGCGTGTCATGACCGAACATGCTCCGGACCTTGATGCCTTCGGACACATCCCAGATCTGAACCTCACCAGTTCCAAGACCAACGCCGACGTAGGCACCGTCACCAGACCACTTAACACTGCTGACGTAGGTATCCGGGCTGGTCTCCATCAAGCAGCTTACGCTGCCCTCGTCGGCGGACCAGACATAGACACTCCGCTCAAGACCAATAGCGACCTGGTTTCCGGTACTCCAGTCTAGGAGGTTGAGATAGTAGTCGTCGATCAATCCGGGAGCATCAAGCACTCGCTCTGGAGCTGTGGCAATCCGGCGTCTGAACTGAGCCGAGCTAGCGTTGGCCGGCTTCAAGGGTCGGTTGTACTGTTGACGAAGATCAATAGGCTTCGACGACTCCGGGGGTGCGGGCTTGAATTGGAGGATCCGGGTGTTGAGGTTCACGCCACATGCGTCGGCCAGAGAGTCTTGGTACGCGACGCTGTTGGGTGAGGGGCGCGAGTAAGTGGCGTTGTCGTCATCGTCGTCGATGTTGAGATCCTCCAAGGCGGCAATGGCGTCATCGGTAGCCGAGTTCAGGACTCTTGATCCCTCGCCATTGCTAGACTTGGGTCGCTGCTTGTCCTGGACGTCGAGCTTTCCGGAGCCGACGTTGGCAATCGCTGAACTGTTGCTGCGGTTGGGGATGAATCGGTCGGCAGCGTAGGTAATAGTGGTCTTGCTTGACTTTGTTCTTTGAGAGACCTTCTTGGGCTTAGGACTCGACTCCTTCGTGTTTCCGGTGCCAACAAGAGTGAAGTCTGAGACACCAAGCTCGAGAGCCTTGCGGGGAGTGGAAACACTGCGCGCGATGTTGGACTTGGGCGAATCGCGGTGCGAGGTAGATCTCGAGTTTGACTTCGAGTTTGACTTGAAGAGGGTCCCCCCATACACTGACTTGCCAGACGGCCGACCAGCATCGCGACTGGACGAGTGTTTCTCGGGTGTGAAAGGCGAGGAGTCCAGATTCAGGGGCATAGCGGTGGTGCTTGTACGTTGACGGGGCGATGGGGTCAGGGGCATCCGTCCGCCAGCAGTACGGGAAGAGAAGAGCCCCTTATGGGACTTAATAGGTGTTGATACTGCAGCTGATGCCATATTGTATAGCGTGATGGATCTAGGATGTGGACAGTATCTATAGGAGTTACCTCTGACGAATGACAAAGTCAATGTCTCGGGGGGGTTGTGAGAGTGAGAGCGAGCTTCGAAGGATCGAACAGGCTCCAAGAGACTCTAGCTAAAGGTTCCTGGAATTTTAATATAGGTTAGTAACAATCGGCGTTGTGCGTTCGATAAATCGAAGTGGTGCCTTCACGAAGAATGCCTTTTTAGTCGGAGGGCGATCAGATGGCTGTGGACAGCGATAAGATCTAGTGGACTGCAAAGTATTGCTCGTGGAAGGCGGTTGTTTGATGATAGCTTTTTGGGCTAAAACGGCGGAGAGAGAGTGTTGTGAGGGAGACGGATGTGAGGAATTGAAGGAAGCATGAGAAATAAGAGAGAGGGAGACAATTCCAAGAATGTCCAACTCACTTGCAGCCTTTATGCGAGATGTTGACTTGAGTGGGGAGCTTCCCGTCGTGCAGGGCAACCGTTGCGCCTCCCCAAAAGCTCCAGTTTTCCTCAGCACGGGCCCTTCCACCCAATTTCGTAATTTCACGGGGGGCTTAGTCGAAAAGCACCCGGGTGGTCTGTGCTCCTTTTTCAGAGAAAGAACGATAAGCGATAAGTTGTCGGGCGAGGGCGAGGACGAGGGCTGAGCCGCTGAGGCGTGTGTGTGCCAAGGCTGGCGGGCCTGTTCGTCGTCCCCTTCCACTCCCTCTCTCGTTCAAGATCCAGACCCGACCAGGCCCGAAACACGTGGGTCTGTCGAGCCTAACCCTGTTTTTAGCAATTGACATCTTCGACATCCAGGGGAGACGTCGACCACGACCTCCAACGTTGTCTGAAGTTGGCAGCGATCTATCAACCTCTCTGGATTTCTCACCTTTGTTCAGGCTTACGATTGAACCGAGGATACTGCTCTCTTTCAACTGCCATCGATATCTTTTCCATCGGACGAGCTGGCCGCCTTAGATCCACCCTGCTTATGGCTAGGGATGTCTAAATAACCAACGAACAATCGAACGTACTCAAGACATCATTGAACCCCACCGTCTGACCCTTGGTGCTTTACCCACAAGGCAACTTCCTTGACTGTGTCGCAATATCATAACTCCCGTCGACGACGACACGATATGGCCCATCCATCGACTCCGGCCGGCCCCAGCTACAGTCTCTTTGGGGGCCCCGTCAATTTGGGTGCATTGCCGGCACCTCAGGGACCGCCCCTGCTACCTCCAGCCCCGTCCAGTGCTGCGACCCCGGCGTCCGCATCGTCCTCCAACAACACCTTCGTTATGCCCAATTCCCCTATGAAGCACAGGGGCATGATGGATGGCTACCGTCCTAAGGTCACTCGAACTCTCGGCCAACGGCCTGCTTGCTTGGTCAATGCGTCAGTTACATATTGTGGAAACAACCAGATATATGCATTTGGCGGCTTCGACCAGTATACCGACGAGGTATACAATCATGTGTTGAAGTTGGATCTCGTCAGTCACCAATGGAACCTAGTTGACAACTACGGCGATATTCCCGGCGTACGAATGGGTAGGCACATTTCAATTTCTTGTACAACCATGTGCAACCCTTTCTAACCAGTTGTGTCAGGTCACACGGCGACGTTATACGAGGGTGACAAGCTTCTGGTGTTCGGAGGCGAGAACGAGCACAGGACATATCTCTCAGATCTGATAATCTTCGATTTGAAGACTGCCCATTGGACCCAGCCACAAGTCCACGGGCCCATTCCCAAGGGTCGAGCGCGCCATGCCGCTGTCTTACACGAGGACAAACTATTCATCGTTGGTGGCATCACTGGACACGACAACTATGTCTTGGATGATATCTGTTATCTGGATTTGAAGACGTATACCTGGTCAAGGTCATGGCGTTTTGTGGGCCGATTTGACCATTCGGCATATATCTGGTACGTGGTCTGCGATCCTTTACTGAGAGCATTCTTCTAATGATTATAGGGATAATCGTGTCTGGGTATTTGGAGGTCTGAGTGAGGACATGGATAAGATAGGGGATCTATGGTGGCTCGATCTCAAAGGAAGCCCGGCGTTCGAGTCTCCCCCTCAAATCGGATCGGCCTCAGATAGACACGCCGGGATCCATCGCGTCGGCGGTTCGCCACGAGTCCCTTACTCGATGGGACCGCCAGCAGTGATCGGTGCCTCGGGATATGCTGCCAACTCTCGTACAGCCCAGGTCAACCCTCCCTCTTTCCAACTAAAGACCTATGCGCCCATGGCCCCTGGCGCAATATCCGCCCTGAAGTTCGTTTCTGGGAGTAATGTGCCGTCGCAGGGTTCCGGGATTCACTTTCATGTCTATTCTTCCGGCACGCTACTCGACTTTGTCACGCCCGCCGCGACGATTACTTCCAAAGAATGCTCACTGTCGGCACTTGATCTTGTAGCACTTCGCTGGCAGAAACTGGCCGAAGGTCGTGAGATATTCAAACCGGGATATCGGTGGCATTATTGCACTATGAATGAGGATGGCACTAAGGCCTGGTTGTTGGGCTGCCCTACTGACGCAGCCAATGATGTTGCGTCGAATGGGTTCGAGGAGTATCTGAGCGATATCATGGAGATTGATCTACGGCGTTACGGTTTCCTCGGGAACAATTTCGACCCTGAGCCCCGAAATCAGACCAGGCCCTCCCACAACACGCGAGCTCGGGAGCAACCATCCAAGGGTCTTGGCCTTGACCTTGCGAAACTATTCAACCAACCACCCGAGACGGGCAGTGGGGCTGACTTTATTATTACGGCCCATGCAGATGATGCCGATGAAGACGGGACGAGCTCGGGTCTTATCCGTGCCGGTGAAGCTTCCCCCGACCAGAACTGGCTCGCTCCTGATGCACCGACCTCTCCCCCGATCCATGTCCATAAACTCATTCTGCAGGCGCGCTGGCCACACTTCGCACGCCTATACAACGCTCAGATGGCTGAGTTCCATACAAAGAAGATGCACATTCCGGAACCGTACTCCGTCGTCAAGGCGTTTCTTTACTACCTCTACACGGATAGCATCCATGCTGATGACGGCGTGACTGAGCTCTCGGATGTCGCTGGCCTCCTAGTGATGTCGAACATTTACAACATCCCGCACCTACGGCTTCTCTGCATTAACCGTCTGTCCAAAGAACTTGATGTTGAGCATGCCTGCATAATCTGGTATTGTGCCGGCCTTGCTAACGAAGAGTGGCTTCGCAAGAGAGCCGCCGCTTTCTGTCTGACGCACTGGGGGCGCATTGTACGGACCGAAGACTTCCTGCGTCTGCCGCGTTCAGCCCTGGTCGAACTGTCGCAGGAGATCGATATGGAAGGCCGAGTCGTAGGAGGCGACGAGCTCGAATACGTCGATGGCTATCGCAGTCGTTACGATAGTTGTATTGCGAGAAAAGATAGTATCAGCAGTGATCGAACTCAAGCGTTACCTTCGGACATGGAGGATTCAGAGGGTATGGACCTTGCTTAATTTCACATACGGTTAACGAGCAGCCGTAAAGAGCGGGCTCCATTGTTTCGGCTGTCCGGTTTCATTTCCTCTAGCGGCTTATTTCAAGGGCTCCTAGGAGTCACTACAGCTCTTGTGTACGATACGAAGGACGAAGACGGGGTTCTTGGACGAATTCACAAATGCTTCCTACGCAGAGTAACGAACATATTTCTCTGCGTGTCTCATCCATATGGGATAGACACCTAGGAGGCAGTTGCATTGCATACGGGCTGGGAAGGTTATCAGGCGTCAGACGGCGGTATCATATTCAAGGGGAACTATCTTGGCTTCGCCGCATTGCTTTGGCGTTACAGGCGGCTTGTATAGCTGGGCCCGTACTCATGTGTCCCGGAGGGTGGTATATTTGTCTTTAAGGGCTGGCGGCATATTCTATTATTGAGCTTAGAGATTGATGGAGCGCTTGTACAATTGAGTTTTTATCAAGATGTAATTCCTGTTCTGGATACTCCTTCATTTGGACAGTTATATGTGTTGTAGGGGGCTTTACGTCAAAATTCTCTCTCTATAGTTCTCCTAAGGGATGCCGTCCAAAGCGCCTCCTCGCCGTCGTCTACCCTACAGATGCGATCTAAGGCGGCTATGGGTCTTAATTGTTGTGTCCTTAGTTCTCAAGAGGGTTGTTCCTACACCAGGCACTCATCCATGTTAGCCATGACGGAGAAGGGATTAATTCTACCCTGATCCCATCCCTAACCGACATACATTTCGCTTAAGTCTACATATGTCGAAGCGAGGCAGATCAGCAGACGAGACCTTCCACACGCATTCGAACATCTCGATATTCAGACAACCCCTTACATATATCGTCTTTTCCAGCTTAGCTTACGAGTTGACATAGGCGTGGTACGATGAGCATGTGTTGATCCCGTATTCCTATCGCTTATCCGGAGAGGTGTATACCAACAGGGCTCAGTCGAGACGAACTTGCGCTGGACTTGCTTAGTTAGCTACGTACGTAGTGCATTGTCTATCCCCGTGACCCGGCAGGCATCCTTACACCTACTTTCATGTCCGGGGGGCGGCTCTGAGCGCCGGTGTCGCGCCTGTCCGTGCTTGTTATAGTCTGGGGCTGCTTACGAGGACGAGTTCTGCTTCGTTCCCCGGGTGGCGGGATCTGTTCGACTTCCCTTGCAGGGGCGTCTACACATATGCATTAAGGGCTTACGCCACGGTGTCGCTCCTCACTCATCAATACAAATAGCCCCAATATTAGGAGCGCAGGGCATGGGGATGACATTGCGGGACTGCGCGTATGGATATCCACTCGAGGCGCCAGTTAGCTCCGCCGCGTGCATGGGCTGCGCTTCAGCTGAACGCACGCCTCATCCACAAGACGTTCCGTCTCGACGCTTAGTTCATCCGCTTATGTGTCTCGTGACGAGTCGTTCGTCGACTTGTCGAGGGAGTTTGCCGTCCCACGAGAGAACTACCGGTAGCGCGGCTGGCTTGAGGGCACGCCTCCATACCTGTGAGTTCAACACTCGAAAGTGAATAACTAGCTGAGTGGCCAACTTCGTGCGGCACGTTACATCACGAGAGGGCCAGGGCACTGGATGGAGCTGGTGACTTTCGTGCACGGGAGCGTAGTAATACTGGCTGGTCATTGGATCCCGATCGAATGCTCCGAGCCCCTTCTCGCAGACCAGGTAGATAGTGAACCGAAGCGAATTATTCTGATCATACAGGCGTGATCAAAAGATCTTAGTAGACCTTTTTTCCTAGGTTAGCTCGGTTGATGTCTATCTCACATGCAGAAAGTCGCATAAGGTAGGTAAATCAAGCCCTTGGTGTAAGATATAAATTTACGGCAACAGCGTGAACAATATTTGCGCTGCTATAAGGCGGTTAATACAAAAAGTCTCCCATATTAGAGGTGGTTCGTCGGTAAAACGCTGTGAAGTATCGCAACCTTCCGTATGCGGTACCGACATCGGCCACAAGGCCCAGATTGCCGGGCCTATGACGATTTTGGAAGTATTCTCGAAGCATTAGGCGAGACAAGGGGGGGGTCCTTCGATCCCCCCGGCTGGCGCTAGGACGAGTGGGGGGCAAGCGCCCCCCTTCTCTGGGAAAGCGCCAAGATTCAGGGTCCAGCACAAGAGGCGGCACGCTTAAGTGGACTAGACGGATGCACTGATGTGCGGGATAATATGCATTACTGAGGACGGGCGTACAAGTAAGTGGCTGTCGTGCGCCGTGGCACCTGGCACGTGGGCGGAATGAAGGGCGGTGAGTAAAAGGGAAGAAGGGTCTCCGACGGCGGTGTGTTCTGTGTCTCCAGCCCTCCCACGCAGGGCATCTCGAATTTCGAAGCAGGCCAATGAAGGTTCCGGAGTCCCCGAGTTACTCGATATATCACAGGGCCGGCGAAAGATGGGATGAATCATCTTTGATCGAGAGATGATACGTATGTACGTAATAGCTATATCGTTTTCGGTGGCGATGGGGCCCAGGGGTCAGAGTCGCTTGCGCGTCACGCTTGGGCTTCATTCGTGTTTGAGAGTCGCCATGTTTCGGCCCGTTGGCGAAGGTTTATGTGTCCTTACGAAGCACTTAAATCACGGGATCTAGGTTTTCCCGCCACGCTGGATCGAACGGCGAGGCTGACGAAGTCCAGACAAGGCTAAACCGGCCAATTGGCTCAAGGCAAAGCTGTTCTTGTCTCCTATACGAGGGATAACCCAGCTGACATTGAATTGACCTCGGATCGCGGCTTGCTAGTGAGTTACTCCCAGAGCACGTGAAGAATCCGCGCTGTTGATCGGAACCGGCACAGGCAAATTTAACCCGAAAGGTCGTTTTCGTCATTGCGTCGATATAAATCAATCAATGGTACTGTATAGCTGCGTATCTATGCATGTGGATACCGAGGTGCGATACGATACCGAAGGTGGCTGGTGGCTGCCGAGACGAGTAAACGACATTAGCCGGAGATGTGACACGGGCTGGAGCGGTCTTAGTCGTACAGAAGAGGGCTACTATCGGCCGGCCCTTCTCTGAACTGCTGTCTATACCTGCCCGCAGTATTGCGATCTGCGTGCTCTCCTTCGCTCAATTATACTGCATTACCTATTCGCCCGGTTGGCCACGGTTGATACGTGATGCATCCCAGTTCCTGTCGCGTGGTAGCTGGCTTTGGTCGTCGGAAACCCGGCGCACATATCCCCACGTTCGTGCTAAACCAGTTACAAGCCTTCGCAATTTTATCCGCCTAATATACCGGCACGAGGCCACAGACCCCAGCGATCATTTTCAGGCTACGTACCGGGCTATACCCCAGTTCTCGGGCGGACAAGGTGAGGCTCAAGATGTAGAGTGGGAGACGGAACTGAGAATACAACCACAAGCATGGGCTCCCCATGTTGCCATGCGGTCGGTCTCCTAAAAAGGAAGCTGATTACATAACAGAAGCACTTGCGGTTCCGCTGCGCTTGCTAGCTTTAACCTACTGTGGTATCGGGCAAAACTCTTAAAACACTGTGATGTACCTGTGGGCTGCGCTAGTAGCCACCCCATACAAATTAGGTGCAGCTTTTACATGGGTTAACGGCAGGTAAATGGCAACGAGAACACTGAATTCCAGGTTGGCAGCATTTCAACATTTAAACGCCGGCAATTAAATAAAAGGTACGTAATAACGATTGCAACCGTTGTATATAAATAAAACAATTCGTCAACAAAAGGCAGCATATTATGTAAGCAACATGCTAGCCAGATATGGGAAAGCGCTGTGGGACCTTAGCCCAGAGACCTGGCAATGCTTTAAAACTTACCCAACATCATCCTAGATTTTGAAGATGGGCTCTACCTAGTTAAAGAATGGTCAACCCTGCGCTTTGCAATTGTCCATGTGGACGTGCATTCTCAACAGCATATTTACATACTACGAGGGTGAGGTATCTAGGCAATCAACATGTCGAGGATGAGTTATGTAGCACTCTTGACCTAGAGGCGGCAAAATACGACGAGGCCGGTCCCTGCTGGGATTGATGACAGACAGAACGGAAGGGTTCGGTGGAGGGTGGACCCCATTTCTCCCACTATGAAGCCCGAGCAGCCACTGGTCAACGTGGGCTGCTCATGCCGGCCCAATAGCCTTCGGCAACCCACCAAGACGCACGATTCGAGGGGCGGCAGGTTATGAGTCAAGCAAGCAGCACCCAGCGAGGCCTTAGTGCAACGCTATGCAACACTAGCCCTTGGAAGTCAGCTCCGTCCCGGATTGCCAGACATCTCGTTTGCTCCGAGGTGCGAATCAGCCCAATGACCAAGCAATTTGACCATCCGGCTTTCGGCATATTATTCTATATAAACGCTGATGAATAAGCCTTGCACACATCGAGTCAGCGTTACCTCACGCAGTCATACATCGGCTGTCGGTGCCCGCAATCCGCACAGTACATGCGTGCATGAAAATGACGGCCTCTCATGTCACGATACTTGGTGGATCCTAGAGAATTATTCGGCGCCTATGAAAGCGGGATTATAACATATGTAACACCTCCATGCAGCAGGTAGTAGCACCGTCGCGTGCCCAAGGGACCACTTCGTTCGCTCTTGGAAGGACAGACAATACTATTACCAGCAGTAGTGCCACTCGACTTAGCCGCTAGAACTAGTGTAGCCTTGCTTGGCTCTCCGTTGAGATGGCTTCTAGAAGCTCGTCTTATGTATGAGTGCTTGGGTAGTTGCCGAGGTCGCGCAGAATGTGTTTATGGGACCGGACGGTGATAGTTGTTTGTGTTGTTGTAGCGGTTGTTGCGAGTTGTACCCAGGCATCCTGTCCACCTTTTAGATGGGGTAGTCTCGGAGGGTTCATGGCGGATCTGCTTGCCTAGTAGTATCTAGATCAAACTCGCAACTGGGATAGGGTGGAGTATACCATCTTCGTATATTATGTAGGTATTTACGTGTTATGCATGATGTCTTGCGTCTTACCTCTAGGGCCGTGATGGTGATTCCCTTAATTATTATTCGTGCTGCAACTCCAACTCCAAAGACGATGAGATGCGACAGTCACCAAGCCTTCGCAAATTATGACACTGCTCCAGAACTTGGAGATAAGATGTGCAGATCGATGCAAGAACTGCCAAGAGACCGTCGAACGAATCGCCATGGGGCCCCTGTGGAACCGACCTCAGCATTTCCAGCAAATCCGAGCGCGTGAAACTTCCTGAACCGGTTGTCAGGCTGGGCATTTGCCGTTGGCAGTGTAACCTCAACCGCCTTATTAGCCCTGTGCCCGGCAAGCTCGACGGTTTTAGATGGTTAGATCACTCAAACGCGACTCAGAGCAAGGAGGAAGGAATATGATATGTTTCTTGCGAGCTGCGTCCGACGGCAATAAGCGACCCCGGAGCAACCTGGGTCTTATGGGAAACCGGAAAGTCGCATGCGCTTGGATCGTTCTCTCACCAGGCTGTCCCTGTCGCTCACTAACGGGTCTGCTCGTGCTTCCTAGAGCTAGGCGATCAGGGCGGAGGCACGCCCATAATTGCGTATCGAGATCGTTTCCTATCGTCACTGATCAGCGTGCACTGACGACACCTTCTCGCTAGAGAATAGGGAAGTGTCCGCTCTATAATCCCCGATGTCCACTTGCTTCATCAATCAAGAGGCGCTGTAGTAGACGTGAATAGGGGGTAGGTACTGTCTGGTGGTTAAGGTTACAGGAAAGGTGCAAGCATGTGGTGCTACTAGGTAGATAGGCCTTGAGCCCTAGGTACTTACTAGCCTCCGGTGAATGCTCATCTTGAAACGCAGTCTGTGTGCGTTACGACGGTTCCAGTTATGGCCACAAGCTATGTCGTCATGAACCACGTTGTACAAGGACAAGGTAATAATATTTTATCTCTTAGCTCCATATGAGACACAAGGATTATACCCGCACCAACACCATCCCGCAACAACAGTTACTTATTCACTGAGATATCTGTAAACAGTGACAGCGGGATTTTGTCTGTCCTGCTTCACGCCTGCTACCGATAAACGTAACACATCGAGTTACGGATCATGGATGCTTGCTGCAACTGCACGTCCTAAATGTTACTTCCCCCTCCATCCCTAGGCGACTTTTCGTCACAATCGATATTATAACTCCAGGCCTTATAGGTTGGACGAGATACAGTACCGTGCGCTAGGAGATATTTTAAACTTCAGACGACGCCTTCGGAACAGACAGCTCAGGTGAATCCAAACTACCGAAGCCATCGTAAATTTACCATTCAGCGGGAAGAACTCTACGCCGACCTACACATATCTTGATGAATCGAATACACTAATTCCCCAACCCCATCTTCTCCCCCTCCGACGACGATCTACTCACTATATGACTCGTACACGTATGATATCCTCCGGGCGATCATCTTTGACCTTGCTTTATAACTTATAAACAAGCACGGATCATATTCTTGCGACTGAGAGCGAGCCTGAGCCTTCATACTCATATGAAGAACGACGGATTTGAAATTGGTCGATTGTGTTCGCTCGCACACTGATTCCAACGTCGCTTCTGACTTTCGGTCTTGCATCACTACCTACTTCGTTACGGTTAGCCACTTATTAGGTACTCTGGATCCGCCGAGAAATCTGCCAACCTTATTGGACAGCTGCGCATGGTTGCGTCCCAGACCCAGTCACTCTGTGAGTCTGAAGACGGCGGCGACCTGAAGTACAGCTGGTATTGTAATTAAAACCGGAGGTTATTTCAACCTTGCATTACCTCCATCTCCCTCATCACCTTCTCTTCTCACACACATAACACTTCCCCATTTCTGCCACCATATTAGAAATCGGTTCGTTTGGTGGCGTCGCTACTGTCTTCGTCTTCCTTTTTGTTTCTACTCACTTCTCCCCCCGAGTGGTGTCGCGACATATAAGTAAGTCGACTGAGTATTACTACATACATCCACATCAGTACCTCCTACATACATACATACATACACACCTGCGGCCTACCTAGTACCTAGGAACGGCATCCCTGGTACTGGACCGATTTCCCCATTAGGCACGACACCCCGGCCCCACAACAGCGCAACTCGGCTGGAATCATGAGGAGGAGCACCCTCGAGCGGTGGTTCGCAGGTACAGGGAGTACAGCCACGAGTACCCAGCCCACTGCATCCACCGCGACTAGTACAAGCCATCCGCCTGCTACGACTCGCCGCGGCGCCGCCGAGAAGGACAATACTAATAATCACAATACATCTGCATCCAATAAACTATATTGGGCTTCTATTCCTTCTTCCACTACTTCTACCACTACTACCACTACTACTTCTCCTCCTGCGGGTGGGTTAGACCTCGCTGCCCCAACACCCACATCTTCTCATTCCCTCTCATCGCCGTCGCCATCGCCCCAGCCCGCTACACCTGTGGATCAATCTTTCGATCGCAATATTTGTTTCGGTACCACGGACGCCGCCGCATCCAGCAAGCCAGTAGATATTGCCTCACCACGTATCCGCACTTCTAATTCCGCATCACCGCAGGCGGCAATTACTCACGAACGTCTCACTTCGGCGATCGACATCCCCGGCACAGATCGCAACGCCGCTGCCGATCCCGGATTTGACCACGACAACGACGTCGAAATGACGACCGGCCCCGCGCTCGACTCGGCCTTGGGCCGTGGTCGCCGCGATTCCTTCGTCAGTGCTGGTCCCAAGCCCATCTCTATGATTAACCCGAATCGCGACCAGGCGAATCGCGGCCGTCGGGAGAGCTTGGCCGGTAGCTTGATGAATGGTATGAGTTGGGGCGGTGTTTCTGTCGGCAGCTTCATCAAAGACGAGTATGTCTCAGTTCCACGTCTTTTCTTGCCCCATCTGTTTTTCTCCGTACCAATGTTTTATTTTGCTCCTATTGTGTTTCTGGGGATAGTTGTGGCGTCGATCCGTGTTTGAGACACCTCATTTTAATGCCCAAAGTAAACTCCGAATGTCGGCGCTAACAATAATCGCGACAGCCTCATGATGGCGGGTACATCACCCTGGAGTGGCGCGCCACAGTCATCATCCTTCCACTCTAACTCATATATCCCTAAGATGGAAGCGGATTATTTGCGCAACTTTCTGTGCTGCAATCAGCAATTGGAGACCTTCCATGATCTTTTGCGCCACTATGAGACTATGCACACAGGCCCCAATGCGCAACAGAATAACCAGTCCGGTATGACTATGCCGGCGCCTATTGGGGCGCAAGTACCGCATAGACTTTCAACGAATAGACAATCTCTATCCTCGGCTGCGATTAGCAACGGAAGGCAAAACTCCCAGGGTTTCCATAACCAGGGGCAAATGGGATTTGGCCAACAGAACAGGAACGGAAGCGGTACCGGGTTTAGCAACATACAGATGGGAGGACAGGCGCAGTCGTCAATGGGCTCAAACGCCCAGAAGCAGTCGCAATTGGCTAACTTGCAGTCGAACGATGAGATGGACGCGCTTGGGGACATGGAAATGGACGATGCAGTCGGCCCGATGGAGATGGATGACAGCACTCAGAGAGCGATACAGCAAACTCGTCAGATGTTCGGACAACAGCAAAGACCTCAGCTTCAGCTTAATAGCACCGCCCAAGGCCTTCGAACTTCGCAACCGCCTACCCCCGGGACTGGGAATACTTTCAGTTTTCAGAATAATCCTACTGTATCATCGGTCAACACGCCTACCCTGTCCACCCATGGGATGGACGACGAATTGTCTACGATGGGCAACAACATGAACATTGGGGATTTTGGAGCCTTGGATTCGTCTGGTTTGGAATACTTTATCAACAACCCTGCCAAGAGTCTTTACAGCCCCAATGACGGTCCCGCGAACCAGAGGGCCCTTCAGCAACAAATGGCCCAATTCGGTCTGGATGCGAGTCAGTTCCCGAACATCAACGATCCGAACCACATTTTGGCGCTGCAGAGGGCTATCGCCAACCCGGGCTCGATAATGATTCCGCCCGAAGAGGATAAGCCATTCAAGTGCCCGGTGATTGGGTGCGAAAAGGCCTACAAGAATCAAAACGGATTGAAGTGAGCATAGCTTCTCGGGTCTCACCACCCGTGCCTCGGTAAAGTCGCTAACAGTTCGCACAGATATCACAAGCAACACGGCCATCAGAACCAGCAGCTACACGAGAACGGGGACGGCACCTTCTCGATCGTCAACCCCGAGACTTCTGCACCTTATCCCGGCGAGACCGGAATGGAGAAGGAGAAACCACACAAGTGCGAATACTGCCATAAACGATATAAGAACTTGAACGGGTTGAAATATGTACGTCTCAGTTTCGTCATCTGATCGTGAAAATGTTACTAACAACCCGGAAGCATAAGCAGCACTCAGCACCCTGTGAGATCGCCGCACAAGCAGCCAGCCTAAGAGCTGGTATGGCTAGTGGCCAGATGTCCTTCAACAATCTGAGCCAGGGGCTGCCTGGCATCGGCGAGGAGATGCAGATATAAGACGGACATTCCGATCGAAAGTTTCGCACAGAAAAGTTTCCCATAGCATGGCACACCCTGGAAGCCGCTTTCGACTCACCATTAATTTTCGACTTAGACGCTCTCGACATAGACTGGATACCCTTCGTTACTCTCACGTTTATGATCTTCTCCTACCTCTTGGGTTCGGAAAATTTCTACATTCTGGCATCTCGGCGGCGGCGTTTGTGCGTTTGCAACAGGCGTTTTGCCCAGTATACCCTTGATAGACTTATCATGCATCAACTTCCAGTTACATACATTCCTGTCCTTTAGGGCGGACAGCGGGCGGTCGAGTTCGACTACTGGTTTACTCGGAGTGTAGACCTGTCCCCGCCCCTGCTACGAGGTAGCGATGGAAAGACAGCCGGCGCACTGTCAGTTATGGCCATTGAAGCAACGCCGTCGGTACGATCTAGGACTGTGTACGTCTCGCGTATTCATGCGCGCCGACTTACATTGTTTATATGTGGTTGCCTCACGGCCTGGGGTGGGTTGTTTCTTGTTTCTTTTCCGGGCCAGCTCGGCGTTGTGGTTTTAGTGGCAAAAGCAAAAAGGGGTTTGTGTGATCGGTTGGTTTAAAAAAGAATTATGACGTTAGACGCATTCGCGGTCTTCTTGCGATCTACCACGATGGCGTTTACTTATGGAATCCCCCGGCTCATCTAAGGGCTTCTCTGTCTTCCATTGTTAGCCATGCCTACCCTTCGAGATTTGGTTCATGGAAGTATCTATATAAGTTGGCCTCCTGGCGCTTGACTCGTGCGTCCTGCAGCTCAGGCGTCGGCTACGCTTAATCCGCCCGGCTGTTTACCGGTGGGAAGGATTCGCCCCCGCTTGCATTTATGTCGACTCTCAAGGAGTTCGAAAAGGCCATTGACTGGCCTAGATAGATCAGGTTTTGACGCGCGACGAATAGATGGTCCTAAACAAACCAGCGATGAGTTTCATGAGCAAGAAGAGTCTCTGGCATACGTTCTCTTTCCAAGATTGTGATCCTGGTGCACACCAAGCCCTCTCACCCCTCTTGTTGCCACTAGCGGGCTTGTTCTTAAAGTCATAAAGCTAGTGGGATCCTGTCCCGGGCCTGTGTACAGTAGAAAGGTGTCGTAAGTACCGTACGTATTTATCAGTAGTGGTTTCAGGCTCTGCCGTCACTCGGCTTTCGGTATTAACGTATGAGCCCGAGGGATTATACTGGATTACGTTCTCGCCCGTCGTCACAGTCATCATCCCCGCTTCAGAGCGGGTTTCATATCGTCTACACTACACTGCCTACTGTATAAGGTCATCGAGCCGTATGACAACTTGGGCAACGATTTCCATCGTGTCACGGCTACTGGCCGGCGCACGGACGGGTTTCTTGTGAAACCTCGGCCCAAAATTAACGTATTAACGGATCAGTAATCCAAGCAACGGAGACAAAACGTCAGAGTCAATGGCGACCTAGCGTGATAGATGTGGCTAATATGCAAGTACCAGTACTGTAAGGCGGGCGCTACGTATGCCGCGTCGTAGGCGTAATTTCGGGGAAGAAGGACAGGACGCTCTACACTTCCTGGAGCTGTTGTTCCATAAAACTTCTAGGTGAGGGGCTGCTCGTTTGGGCAGTTCCGTACGAGGGAAGTACCGGGGCCTACTTTGCGTGTACCGCATACATGGGCATTAGGTAATATGCATGGGTACATGTAGCTAGCCCTGCGGCGGATTTGTGTACTTGGTACGAAGCCGAATAAAATGATCCCTGTGAGGTACCGCGCCGTCGTATTCGGCATACTGATTTCGGTATAAGTTGGCCCAGTTGTTAATGTTTTTTGCCGTTCATTAGCGCTTGAGATGGTCTGGTATCGGGCTTTTCGGACAAGCCCATTCAGCGGGAGCGACAAGCAAGGACAATTCGCTTACCCCTAATACGTAGTAAGGGGACAGTCAAAGGTTGTCAGCAGACAACCCACCTCATATCCATATTCCCGGGATTGAGCGATGCAGGTGGTTGTCTCAGTCGGCTACAGTTCCAGCGAGCACGCGGCTGGCCTGATTCAAGAGACAAAAAAGAGTGAGAGAGAAAGCGGGCGAGGGTCGAAAGTAAATTTATCTAACGTCTGGTTGCTTACTAAAGAGGCATGAGGTCGTGCGACAGCCTTCATCTTCGGAGGGCTCCGAGAATTTCCAAACACCAGCGCGGGGTTCAAACGCCGAAATGGGTCGAGGAGGCGTCGAGCAAACGGGCGAAAATTGGAAAAGGGATTCAGTTCTTCCTCGGAGTGAGGCTGGGCGAACGGACCGAGTCGGCGGTGGCTTGAAGTGACAATGTGGCAGCTTCGGGAAGTCGCCGTGGCAAGTGTGGCTTGGAACCTTTGACCGCGCTCCAAGCCCTTAGGTAAGCAGAGCGGCTGTGGCAGGTACGGACATATCTCGGCCTCTGCGGCCACTTTAGCTGCCAGCAGAGGCCGAAGTAGGAAGTACCTACTGAGCCAAGCTTTTCAAACAGCGACGGGCCGGGCATCGTACCACAACTACGGATTACATCATGGAAAATTTACCGCTGCGATCTTGCATCGTCACACTTCCTAAGAAATATCGTGCCCCTAACCAACAATTGACTCAGCGCCCTACAGCCATTGGGGTTTCAGCCGCAATTTTGACTATTTCATAATATACTTAAGCATTCAAGCGCCATCGGTTCACGGCATTCTGCAATAACCCCCTAGATCCAGTTATACAATTCTTAGTTGAGCTGCAGATCTCGGTGTAACCTGGAGACTTAATCCCGCCAAATGATAACATCATCCTGACGCGTTCACATCCACACCACGCAGCCGGTCATAGACATAGAGTTGCCCTCAACCGGCCCCCTTGAAAGTCCCGGCCTTCTACTTGCTACATTGACTTACCTACCACCTTAGACCGTCGTCCCAAACACACACACATATCGCTGGGACCAGAGAGACAACAGCAGTCGCAACCATGAAGGTCGTCTCGAAAGAAGAGGAGCGGGCGCACTACAACGCGGTGCTGCGCGGCGGATTTATCGGCGGCAGCCTGGGCCTGGGCGTCGGGCTGCTGGGCGTCTTGGCGGCACAGAGGCGGTACCCGGCGTTCCGGTCGCTGACACTGCCGTTCCGGTCGTTCCTGGTGACGTCGGCGGGCACGTTCGGGGCCATCGTCAACGCGGAGCGGTACTCGAACGCGTTCCACCTGGCCAACAACCCGATGAACTTCTACAAGGACGAGGCGCAGCAGGCGCGCGAGGCGCTCGAGGCGCAGAAGACCGAGTTCGAGAAGCTGCGGGACTGGGGCCGGACGAACCGCTACAGCATCGTCTTCGGCTCGTGGCTGGCGTCCATGGGGCTCGCGCTCTGGATCGTCGGGCGCAACCGCTTCCTGACGACCTCCCAGAAGCTCGTGCAGGCCCGAGTGTACGCCCAGGGCCTCACGCTCGCCGTGCTCGTCGCCACCGCCGCCTTCGAGACGGCCGACGCCAAGAGCGGCACCGGCCGCTGGGAGACCGTCATGGTCCTCGACCCCAACGACCCCGAGCACAAGCACCTCATCGAGAAGAAGATCCATAGGGAGGAGTATGAGGGCCAGGACCTGTGGAAGGACATGGTCGCCGCCGAGGAGCGCAGGCTCGCCGCCCGCAAGCCCACCAGCACCGCCGCGAAGGAGGAGGACAAGGCGAAGCAGTCGTGAATTCATGACCAAGCGCTGGTCCGGGTTATGGACTTGGGCGTAGTAAGAATCGCATTGGGGGGGTGAGAGAACCGGAGGAGAGCAGGGGCGGGAGGCCGTATTGCTTATTTGACTACATCATGTCCCGGCGTTCCGGTTTTGGGGGCGTTGTACATTTCCATCCTCTTTCCCCCTCTTCTGTGTATAAAATTCACGACTGGTGGAACGATTAGAGAGAAAAGGGTTGACGTCATGACTTCCAGGCACTCGGACCGGAAGGGCCTGACTTGGCCTACGATAGAAGCACCCTAGAATAGAAGTTAAGAAAAAGACATGCATATATCTGAACAAGAGGAGTCTGAGCAACTGCAGTATCATTGATTCCTAATAGAACAACACCCCCGCCTAAGTACCCGGGTCATTCATTCGTGTACACGTACACACATGACACGCTTTTTCTAGCCCAATGAACCAGGAAGAAAAGAAAACCCTCGGCGCCAGCAGTAGTTACATAGACAAGAAAAAAAAAGCCACCACCCGCACCAGTTTCTACCACGCGCAACTAAACAGAAATCTCTATACGTAGACGAATACGAACCGAGAAAGAAATATAAGGGGGAACCAGCAAAAAAGGAATTAAAGGGGCTGGCGTGTGGTTGGCGGGATATATATGCGGCCGGGCCCGGTAAGAGGGACGGGCGGGCGACGACAGAAGGATACCCGATCTACCTACACCTCGATGGTGAAGTGGCTGATCTGGGAGTAGTAGGCGTGGACGGCGAGCTCGAGGGTCCAGACGTCGCCGAAGACCTCGCTGCCGTCGAAGCCGCCGACGACAACGAGGCGGCTGTCGTGGAGGACGGCGCCGTGGTAGCCGCGGCCGGCGGGCGGCAGGCCGTAGACGCGGCGGCGGTCCCAGGTCATGGTGACAAGGTTCAGTAACAGGACGTCGTTGGAGTACTCGCTGCCGTCGTGCCCGCCCACGACGAACAGGTACGAGCCCACGAGCGTCGACGTGTGCGAGAGCCGCCGGTACGAGGGGCCGCCGCCCGCCGACGGCGTCTGCACCGACCGCCACAGCCGCGTCTCCACGTCGTACACCCACACGTCCCCGAAGCACTCGCCGCCGTCCGACCCGCCGTAGATGATCAGTTTGCTGCCCACCATGTTCGCCGTGTGGTACCCCCGCGCCTTGGGCACCCTGCCGTCGCTTGGGGACCCGGACCCGGACCCGGACCCGGATGATGATGATGGCGGGGACGGCCCGGATATCAGCTTCCAGCTCATCTTTTGCGGGTCGCTGACGTCGAGCCGCCAGATGTCGTTCAGGGCGCGCACGCCGTCGCCCCCACCGAACACGTAGATGCCGTTCCTATAGAAGCAGGCGGTGTGCGCGCGGCGCGGGCTAGGAATCGACGCTCCCCCGCCCCCGCCTGTTCCTCCTCCGCCGCCGCCGCTGCCGCCGGCCCCGGATCCGGAGGAAGTGGAGGAGCCGAGGATGCGCGGGCGGTGCCAGCGGAAGTTGACGGTGTCGAGGACGTAGACGTCGTTGTAGTAGGCGGGGCCGTCGCCGCCGCCGAAGATGACGAGGCGCTTGTTGCTGATGGCGGTGCAGGTCATGGCGCGCAGGGGCACGGGGACGTCGCCGAAGACGCGCGGCGCGCTCCAGTGCCACGAGTCGGCGTCGAGCACGTAGAGCTCGTTGAAGCAGGAGCGCGAGTCGCAGCCGCCGAACACGAACACGCTGCTGCCCACGAGCGTCGTCGTGTGCGCCCGCAGCGGCGTGTGCGCCACCCCTGACGTCGGCGCCCGCGACCAGTACATCCCCGACGACGGCGCCGCCGGCACGTCCGGAGCCGTCCGCGGGTCCTGTAGCTCTGGGAACGGCACGTACGGCCCCCGCGGCCGCGCGGGCGCCGCCGACTTGCGCGGCGGTACCTTTGTCGTCGTTGTCGTCGTCGTGCTGCTACCGCCTGCCGCCGTCGTGGACGCCGACGGCAGGGATGTGCTGTTCGCTTTGCTGACGATGGCCGAGGTCGAGCGCATGGCTACCGGCCGCCGCGACTCCGGGTCCCCCCTATTGTTGCTATAGTTGCTGTAGTTGCTGCCGATGGACGAGGAAGAGGGCCTGGCCTGCGGGCCCGGGGTTCTCGTGGCGTCGACATGGGGACGGAGGGTGTATAACGGCGGTAGGGGCGTGGGCTGCTGCGGAGGCGGGGGGGATGCGAAGGACGCCGCTTTGTTGGCGGCGACGGACTGGGAGCGCTGGCGTAGGGATATGGCGTCGGAGGTCTGAGGTCTGCGGTCGGCCGAGCCGCCGTGGCTCCTGGACGAGAGGTGGCCCGGCGTGTGGCTCCGGCTCGTCGACGGCGGTGTCCGCTCGAAGGCCTCGTCGCGCTCGTGGTACCTCTGGTCGACGGTTGGGGAGGCCGCGGCGATCTTCTGGGAGCGGACGGTGCGGGTGGTGGACGGCTTGGAGGTGGAGGACGAGGACGGCGAGCGGAGGTTGTCGGCCATGTTATTGTTGTTTGTGGTGTTTGTTGTTACCGGCTGGATCGTGATGACATTTCCCTCCCTTCTTTCTCGGCTCAGCTCAGCTCGGCTCAGCTCAGCTCGGCTCGGTTCAGCTTAGTCCAGCTCGGTTGGTTTTCTTGTCGTCTAATAACAATTCAGACTGCCAATCGAAATGCCACCTCTTTCTCAGGTACCTCTGAATATTATTATTTTACACGCCAGACGGAAAGCTGAAATCCATCCGAATCTGGGTTATTTAGACTGTCGTGCTAAGACGCCTAAGTTTGTTTCAGGTCAGCACTCTTGACTATAGCCGGTCTAGACGATAGGCGACGAGGTTGTACTAAGATGCAAAGGGCCGCAGGGTGGGAAGAGAAAGTATTGAAAAGGGGTTGTCGGAACTTTTGAAAGATTGGTGGGAAATAATAAGAAATGCTTGTGAAGACTGTGCGTCAGTTACCTCGTACGCAGTTCTTTAGATTGAGAATAAGCTACATACCTTATGCATCCTTCCTTGCCTTACCTACATATTGCCCTATGCATTATACGTATTTATATGTTCTATGGATGGATATCCGATGTGCCCCTGCGTTTGTGGGGAGGATCTTTACCTTCACTGGCAATTCCGAGCTTCTTTTGAGCTTCCAGACTAGAGCTGGGGCTCTCCGTATCTCCATGCTAATTATGAATCTTAGTTAGGACTGAAGAGCGGGTTAGATTGGCGCGTAGGCGTTCGTAAACCGTAAATCCGTTTGATCGGCGAGCCATACGATAATGTCGTTCCTCTTATCTATATCCGGTGAAAGTGTGTTACGTGCATGTTACCCTTGACTTTGCGAGAGCAGAATCATGACCTCTCGAAAACCGACCGAGGGCCGTAGACGTATAATAACAGACCGAATGTGTTACGACGCAGCCGCATGATTGTCATTTATGTGCAGACCAATTGAAATACCGCATCTGTGTCTCTAGTCGGGAGTTCTAGAAATGGTGGACAGCGTGGAGGATTTGTACCCTGCCGTTCACTGCGGCTGCTCTTGGCTTGACGCGCCGACTGACGCATCACTTGACGTAGTGCTTGGCGCCTATGATGTCGAGCCGTCACTTCTTTTTCAAAAAACGTCTCGGGTACCTTTCCCATTCATATATGGAACAAGGAAACGGCCTGAGATGAGCAGGTGAGTCCATATAACACCCTATACTTAGCTTAAAAATGGCCTACATTATCTGTACCTATGCACCGGTGTGCCAAGCCTATATATCCTTTGTATGTATGTACTTGCGGTTTGTAGTGTCAATTTCTCGGCGGCCCATTCGATGCGGGGCCAACCATTTTTACAGAATGCTGTTTCTGGATTGGGTAGCTTGCACAGTGTGCCTACCAATGCTGCCTAGGCATCTCTTCTCCGTTGCACTGTCATTGCCGTCGCAAAAAGTAAGTTGATGACTTTTTAACTTCGCCCCGGTCTTGCAGTATATCAATACATCGCACAGTTCGGAGAGGCCCGGTCACGAAATGACGGTCGGCTTAGAAAATTCTCGGGTTCAAGAATCCAATGGTGCAGCCTTCGCCAAAAGGGAGAGCGATGAAGGATCTGATGGGCCTGCGTCTAAGAGACTGAAGCTTGACGCCAACGAGAACTCACGCGATGGGTCTCAATCCCGACCAACCGAGAGGAAGAGAGGCGTTGCATCTATCAAACCTGAGTGAGCAAATCTGGGAGATGGATGATCCTTATTACGAAACTAACCCGCATTCTGTAGATATATCATCAATGCATCAGTTACTCAAGGTGTCGTGGATGATGACGCAGCCGAAGCTTCCATCGCCACAAATGATGCTGTCGACGGCAAACCAGATCCGAGGGGTGAGGGTAAGAAGGGGAGAAACCGGAAGAAGCAATCGGGGCAGAACCAAAACCGCTCCTACGGTCAGCATGATGATGCTCTACGCTTATGTAACACTCGGACCTACACCAACGAATTCTCCCCAAGGGAGTGCAAATTTGGGGACAGGTGCAACATGTGTCATGATCTCCGCAAGTATCTGAAGGAGGGTCGACGGGATGACTTAGAAACCTTTGACGGCAAATGTCCGCTGTATGAGAAGTATGGCAAATGTGCTTCCGGATGGAAATGCCGTTTCGTCAAGAGTCATTCTAAGGAGGTCGAGCATGAAGATGGGCGTAAAGAGTTGGTACTGCTTCAAAATACTGACAGCGCATCCTCGGAAGCCGATGAAGACCCCGACAAGAGGCCGGGAGTTGTCAACATCGTTTCATCTGATCTCAAGTGGGATCTGGCCAGGAAGAAAATGAAGCTCGAGAAATCCGAAGCGTACATCAAATGGCAAGAAAAGGACACGGAATTGTCGAGAAAGTTTTATAACAAGAAAAAGGATCTCGAGAATTCCGAGAACAATGCTGCCGAGCTGGCAGAACTCAGAGCGCAGTTCACGGATCCCCCCTTAAAGCCGTCCGAAAAGAGGAAAATCTATTTCGGTCGAGAAACCCCAGTCCTTGCACCTCTTACTACGCAAGGCAATCTCCCGTTCCGGAGACTCTGTGTCGAGCTCGGAGCCCAGGCCACATACAGTGAGATGGCAATGGGAATGCCCTTAGTACAAGGACACAAAAGCGAGTGGGCTCTAATGAAGGCTCACGAGGCGGAAACCGTTCCTCCTCGTTTCACGCCAGGGAGAGATTCGGTGGTCAAGGGGTATGACAACAGCAAAGACCTTAAGTTCGGTGCACAGATATCTGCCAACCAACCTTGGGTAGCCGTGAAAGCGACCGAGGCGCTGACTATGTCTCTCCCCCATATCCGGCTGGTCGACCTGAACTGCGGCTGTCCCATCGATTTGGTCTTCCAGCAAGGAGCGGGTTCTGCTCTACTTGATGCGCCTCCAAAGCTTGAGAAGATGATACGCGGAATGAACGCGGTTTCCGGAGAGGTGCCCGTTACGGCGAAGCTACGGATGGGAGTCAAGGATGGCCGGCCTACAGCAACCAAGCTTATAGAAAGGCTCGCTTTCGGCAGTCCAGACTTCCG
Source organism: Monosporascus sp. CRB-9-2 (assembly GCA_004155915.1). NCBI lineage: Eukaryota > Fungi > Ascomycota > Sordariomycetes > Xylariales > Monosporascus > Monosporascus sp. CRB-9-2. The sequence continues at coordinate 51,231 of QJOA01000338.1, forward strand.
TGACAGGCTTGGAGCGCCGGGTTGCGCGGCCGTCACTCTTCATGGACGTAGCAGACAGCAGCGGTATACGAAGAGTGCGGACTGGAGCTACATCGCCGAATGCGCTGCCTTGATCAAGTCATACAACGAGAAGAAAGCTGCCCTCACGGACACCAACCAACAGCCTGACGAGAGCACACAAACCAACAGTGCGGACGGTAAGATGTACTTCATCGGCAACGGTGACTGCTACTCCCACGTCGACTATTTCGATCATATCGACAACGCCAAGGTCGACACGGTGATGGTCGCCAGAGGAGCTATGGTCAAGCCATGGATCTTCGAGGAAATTGAGAAGGGGCAGTACCTCGACAAGTCCGCATCGGAACGCTTGGGCTACATTGAGAAGTATGTCCGCTACGGCCTGGAGGCTTGGGGTTCCGACGAGCTGGGAGTCGGCTTCACGAGGCGGTTCCTCCTGGAGTGGCTAAGTTTCACCCACCGCTATGTCCCTATCGGTCTTCTGGAGCATCTCCCCCCCAGTCTCAATGATCGCCCGCCGAAATACAGAGGACGAAACGACCTAGAAACGCTAATGGCCAGTGACAACTACAAGGACTGGATTAAGATTAGGTAAGCTTCTTCTCGGACATGGTAATGGGCCCGTATTCTAACAGAATGCAGCGAGATGTTCCTGGGCCCTGCGCACCCCGATTTCAAGTTCCAACCGAAGCACAAGTCCCACAGCTACGAGGCTGAAGGATAGCCTGGTGCAGCATCCTTGCTGTCGGGTTCCGACTGTAAAGACCATGTTTACTCAAGGACCTGCGGCCACAATGGTGACTCATACGTGCGGAATCCCTAGCTACATAGGCAGCCTTCCAGGGTGCTGGAGACTTAGAGACTGCCAAGCAGGTCAGGCTGCTGATCAGTAGTCATGATGGTCTAAAATTGTGATAGAACGGAGTTGTATGTAAAACTAAATGTTTACACAATTGCAACCGGATATCCCAAGGATGTGCTAAGAATAGTACTAATATCTAGGTGTCCTTGGTGACGTAGTGTAGAAGATCGGATATCGTGCCATGTGAAAAGTATCTACCTAGGTAGACACCAGCCACACCCCGCTAGCATATGCCACTAACATTGTACATAGTAGGGCACAAAAATGCCTTAGGTTGCTTTCTCGTTCAGCCACAACAATGACGTTGTTGATTCTATTGGCAGCCCAGAAGCAAGCAAGCTTGCAAATTGCCTGCCTACCCAGCCTACATATATATACATACATACCTTACGGCATACGTAGCTAATAAGTCCGCGCACGACATTTCGTTACGACCACGTATTTGAGGCAACCGGCCACTTTTGACCTTTCAACTCTCTGAAACGAAGTTGACAATTCCTTACTTATTTCTCTCTCCCTTTGTATAAAGAACGAGATCCGAGACAAAGTGACCGGCATTCTACCTGCGACTTGCCGACACCGACACGAACCTGTTACTAAACCACCACCACTGCCATCACCAAGATGACCCTCTACTACACTCTCGTATGTCCACACCCGTGCCATCTGCAGGGCTAGTAACTGTCATGATGGACTGGCTAATGCTGGACAATCAGGTCTTCCTGCTCCTCGTGGCAGAGATGGCGCTTTTCATGCTGCTCATCATCCCAATGCCCTTCAGCGTCCGCCGCAGAATCTTCACGTATGTCACCAGCGAGACTTTCTCCGTTGAACCGAAAGGGCTAATACCGGCTAACTTGGAACATCAGCTTCATCTCCGAGAATCCTATAATAGCAAAATTGCAATACGGCTTAAAGATCACGTTCATCTTTATCCTGATCCTCTTCCTCGACAGCGTCAACCGAGTCTACCGCGTACAAATCGAACTCGCTGCGGCTACCGACTCTTCCAAGGGAACAGCGTACGTAATTCCCGTAACCCTACATAAACAACTCGTTCTTCCTAGTCCGATACTCCCACGTGCGGGGTTCCCTAGCTGACCACTGTTTCTGCTGTACAGGGCGGTCATGGGCCACGAGCGTCTCGAGGTGCAGGCCCGCAAGTTCTACAGTCAGCGAAACATGTACCTCTGCGGGTTCACGCTGTTCCTGTCGCTGATCCTGAACCGGACGTACATCATGATCCTGGAGACGCTGCGCCTCGAGCAGAAGCTCAAGAAGTACGAGGGCACCGAGAAGGACACGAAGGAGAGCGAGAAGCTGGCCCAGGCCGGCAAGAGCGGCGAGATCGCTGGCTACAAGCGCAAGCTCGAGCTCAAGGACCGCGAGATCGAGACCCTCAAGAAGCAGGCCGAGGGCCTCACCCGCGAGTACAACGAGCTCTGCGAGCGCTACGGCGCCACCCAGGACTCCGCCGGTTCACGCAAGGACAAATAGACGGGCTCCTTGCCGTACCAAGCCTCAGGGACCAACCGCCAACGTGTGGTCCCTTCGGCGACTGGCAGATGTTTCTGAATGCCTCTGTGGCTCCTGGGCCACAGCTCGAGTATTTTGTGAGCCGTCATCGAGGTTTGCGGAGGCGAGGACAGTAGAGCCTACCGTTTTGGGGAGGGAGACGAGAGAGTACGCTATAATTCATTGTGGAGTGCTACGAAGGACGATTTCAATGATAGGAGGGCAAAGTGAGGAGTACCTTTACCGGGGCGGGAGCGGATTTTGAGACCGTGAAACACGAAGAATTTGACTATTCTGACGGAGTCGGACTAATTCTGATGGCAAAGTTATCGCTCGATGATTGACGAATATGTGTTTTGTTTGATTAGGGTGCTTTATATCCGCTGAATACAAAGCAATGCTATGATATGTAGGCGTGCTTTTACACGACCCTGGCACCTGGGCGCTCCCCGTTCTTTTCATCTTGGATTTCACGTGGTATTCGGTTACCGTTTTCTACTACGTATTTTCACCCAATGACAGTGTTGAACAAACAGCTGGAGGCATATTAGCTGTCTTTCTTCCTCCGGTCTCCGCCCAATGCCTACTGGATACACCTCTCCAGGGGCTAAGGGGCTACCAGGTGCTTGTATGTAACAGAGGCACAACTCAGTCGGGGAGTACCCGTCAGTTGGAAGGCCCCATCACCCATGTAGTCCGTTTAGTTCTTGTCAAGTTAACACTGGGGAGATTCCAACTAACCGACCTCAGAGACGTGCCCTGACGTGTCGTAAATGCCATAGACGTAAGTAAGTCTGATAAGGAGTCCGACAGGACTGAAAAAGAAAAAGAAGGGGGACGTTGGCCGACATTGATTCTCGTAGGGGAATCAAATCGACCCCTTTGGCCGCCCACGTAGTTTGCGATGACTCCCAAGGTAGATAGATAACTAGGCCACCCGTCGCGCCATCCCGCGACGACGACGATGACCTCCCGCCCTCGTCATTACCTTGGAAATTCGAGTGTTTATCCTGAAGTAATGACCCCCTCGGCCCATGCGTCATAAATAGCAGAACCTCTCCCCCAAATACCCCCAGACATCGCGCTGCGTCCTCTCCACTGCAGCAGAAGGCCGTGTTTCACCTTATTATTCGGCGCAATCTTAGGGCTCCGAGAGTCTACTTGTCGGACCCCCTTGACCCCCTAGCAGCAGCGACAGCAGCCTATATATACATGGCGCAGTCCCTCGGGAGCTAAGTGCGACGATGGAGATAGTCCCCGAGGCTTTTGCCTAGCACTTAAAGCACGCACCCGGGATCTCGGTTCGGGATCGGACTCCTCCCATCTACCCCAAGCTTTCACGGTTGGGGCGACTCTAGGTATACCGGCAACGGAATTGTCGTCTCCTTATCGTTTCCTGCGAGGTAGCATAATACTTGCGCCCAGGACCAGCCCCCCTTCTCAAAATAGGCATATGCAGGAGCTAGAGCGCGGTTAGGGTATGTACATCATCAAAAATCACATTATAGACAGCGGGAGAGGACCACGCGGCGGGTAAAGCTTATATTCCTCATCGCTCGAGACATCACGACTATGTTTTAAATTAAACATTCTACCTAGCAGCCGCGGTCGGATTCGCCGAGAACAGCTTGGTGACCTGGTAGAAGATATCCTCGATGGGCGGCATGGCGAACGCGGGTGCGGCATCGAACAGCTCCGCGAGCTTCTGCGGCGGGACGACGGCAGGATAGATGTCGTCATCGTCGCCGCCGCGGGCCCCGACGTCTTCGGGCGCGGGCACGTCGTCGGTGTCCATCATCTCGTCATCGCTGGCGGCCTCCTCGTCCGCTTCGATGAGCGCCGCTACGAGCTTGCCGTCCTCCTCTGCCTCGGCAGCTTCCCCCCTCCTCTCTTCCACGTCCACGTCGTCGAGGTGCATGTCGGCGAGCGGCTGCGCGAAGGCGGACCGCGTCTCGGTGCCGCGGCCCACGGACCAGAGCTGGGCGGCGGCGTCGAGGACGAGGAAGCCGCTCGAGCCCTGCCCCGAGGGGACGACGGCTGTGATGGGGTGCGGGAACTCGCGGACCATCTCGGGCTCGCTCTGGCGCGGCCTGAAGACGGCGAGCTCCGACCGGACGGACAGGGATTCCAGCTTCCTCCGCGAGATGGCCACGGCGAAGCTCGAGGTCTGGTGGTCGAGGGCCAGGTGGGTCAGGATCGACGGGCCGGTCGACCGCTCGTCACCCCTGAGTTGGATGCCGTAGACTAGTTCGTCGCGGACTATGTCATACACGACGAGGTCGTCCGAGACTACGATCAGGCTTGATGAGAGTAGTCCGACGCCTTGGATATCACCTTTGCATAGCCCATTCAGAGAGGTTCGAATTTTGCCGGACTCGGCGTCGATTATGTAGACCACGGATTCCTGGCCGTTGCCGAAGGCACAGACTAAAGTAGACCCGTCTTCGGAGAAGTGCACAGCACCCGATTCCTGCAAGTGTGATCTAACCGCTATGGCGTCCGGCTCGTCTGGAATGCTTTTCTCTCGGAGATGGATGGTCCGGGAGCAGGACCAGGTTTGCAATGGTCGCCCCGACCGACTTTTAACCAGAACACCATCCCGCTTCCGAAGGGCTGGCTTCCACAAGCGAACAACACCATCCTTGCCGGTCGTCGCGAACCGGTGCGAGCTAGGGTCTGCGGCTAAATCGAAAACGGGCTCGCTCCGCCCAGCGTAATGCGGGGCGTTCACACGGGAGACCAGTTCGAGGGAATGGTCTTCCGCCGAGACGGCCCAGAACTTGAGATAGACTTCGCGCCTTTCGGATGCGGCACCCTCGAGCGGCTCTACATCTCGGAATGGAGGCTGCCATTCGTCAATCGTGGCAAGCCAGCTGCCGTCCCGCGAATAAGCCATCTTGGTAATACGAGGTTCCGTTACCGGGAGACCCTTGGTCGTCACATTGACGTCTGTTGGGTTGGTTCTCGTCAGAGCTTGTTTCGAGATACTCTGAAGGGTATTGAGATCTAGAGTCTGTATTAGGGGTGTCGAAGGACCACATCCAGAATGGCTGATCTGTTGCCCATTGCCGACACAGAATGAGATTCGGGTCGTATCGAAAGGGTCGATAGCTGCAGGTGTCTTGAACAATCGACTCGTGTACTGCTGTCCGACCCGTCGAACTAACTCGTCCTTGGAAAACGGTTGAGGTGTAATGAGGGTTTGAACACCAGCCACATACGTCGTGGGCTTCATCTCGGCAGTAGATAGAATCATCGCCGAGTTGTCATCCAGGTGTAGAGCATACGCCGACCCGCGAGCCGAGACGACGATATTTTCAATCGACGCAGAGAGGTGTGGCAGGAAGTCCAGCTTCGCGGTGTCCAGCTGCCATAATACCAGAGTCGCCTCGGAGCCTCCCGATATGATGTAGTTACCTGACTAGTCAGTAGGTTCCAAATTCGCAATGAAGCTCAATGCTTACCGTCGCGTGACCACTTCACGGCGTGAACAGCTTTCCGATGCCAATGGTATTTCCGAGGCTGAAGTGAGAAATCGCGAGTTTTCGAGTTTTGTAAGACGCGTAGCTGCGGTAAGAGGTTGTTATAGGAGAACACAGCCCCGCGTGCACAACCCACCACGACGTCAAGGACAGCCTCATTTCCTCTCCGCTGTGAGGCTCGGCTGAGATGAATGCGTTCCGCAACGCGGACATCCAAACACGTAATCTCGTCGCTGCAGTCGAAGGAGAAAAACTCGTATTCGATATGGCTGAAAGAAGTAGCATCTCGAGATCTCAGCGATCCCAGCAGAACATTGCGCTCTGCCGATGCTATTAACGCATGGCCCCTCGGTACGGACTGAATGTTGTGGATGACAGTCTCCTGCGACAGTAAAACCTTGGATGAGTTCAGTCGTAGGTCCCGTACGTCACAGGCCACGATGCTCCAGTTGTTTCCCTTGCCGACGCAGATAAACGGCACATCTCGAGTCTTCTCATTAATTTTGATAGACTCGACTGCCATGCCGCTGAGCATGTCGCATTTTACTTTCATGTTCGAGCTCGACCCCTCACCGGTCGTCCAGTTGACTAGCCAAATGCGACCCAGAGACGAGGCTACCCAGACAAAATCTGGGTCTGACGGAGAAAGACGGGTCGAGATGATGTGTTCCGGTGTGTCGGCTCCGGATAAGATTGGTAACCGGATGTTCCGAAGCAGAAGCGAATCGGCGCAGGAATATACTTGGAGGGAGGTGTTATACGCAAGTATCATATGTCTCTCGTCGGCGGTCAGGATGGGGTCTATGTCAAGCATCCTTCCTCCCATTGGCTGGGAAACCTTCCATGTTGGAAGCTGGCTCTTGGTGGTGTTCGTAATTGCTTTCGACCTATGTTTCTTCTCCTTCTTCAGGGGAGTCGCTTTCTCCGTCATACTGTCCTCTGGAGGTGGCGCATGGGAACCACTGGCTGAAGTGGCCTGATTGTTCGTCTCAGATTGTCCATTAGCTATGGCTTGTTGTGATGACAACCGGTCTCGTTTCGCGCGTTTCCTCCTGCTGTGCTCCTCAGCATCCCTCTTTCGTTTGCTGGCTTTGAGGTCCTGAAATAGAAAAGATATAGCTTGTTAGCTCATAGAATATTGATTTATTAGCATTGTGTCTCACCTCTGGGTCTGTCATGGGAGCCATCTTTGTGAAATTCGACGGTCCACTTGGTCCCTCAGCGTGGTCGTTTTGTCGTCGTCGGGATTCGGAACCCTCCAAGTTATTCTCAGTCCAAGTCCAATGGGAAGTCCGATGGAAGTTTTTTGAGACGTTGTACGATAAGGCGGACTGATAAGAAATTTGATGGATCGGTGTGGAGTCAGGGCCGCCCCGCTAAGCCAATGAGCACGATTACCACTAGACCCACTAAAAACATTCAAAGAGGCGGCCAATTTCATTCAAACCCGCGATTCTTCGTACCAAGTCTTTGTCATCACCGTCGCATATCAAACATCTTACGCCGCCACCAACCAAGCTATTGTATCACGAGGGGAAAAGTAGAAGGACCGCTCATTACAAGCTCGACAAGATGATTATCCCTATAAGATGCTTCTCCTGCGGAAAAGTGCGATCCGTCTAGCCACTCAGGATTCTGATACGGTGATGGTTGCTAATGCGGTTCGAACAGGTGACGGGAGATCTTTGGGAGCGATACCTCCAACTTATTGACAGTGGTGTTCCTGACGGGTCCGTTACCTACTGATCATCTATTCGACGCGAATTCTGACAGTTGATAGTGATGCCATGGACCAACTCGGTCTCCGACGATATTGCTGCCGCCGTATGGTCATGACCCACGTCGACCTAATCGAAAAGCTTCTGAAGTAAGCCTACCCGGCCCCGGTATCGAGTCCTACACTGCCTCTTTTCTATTTGCGAAATGTGCAAGGCGGGCAGATATACTGACAGAGAGTCAAGGTACACGCCCGATGGACGTAACGAGAAGAAGATCCAGTTGGGCCAGAAGTGAAGTGGAAGCAGCGCCTACGTGGCTGTTTCCGGGTGTCGCGCTTAAGAGGATGTGGGCAGTGCATTGCATTCCATGGCGTTGGGTTCGGCGGGTTAAGAAAAAGCAATTGATTGCCGATCGGCGTTCGGAGACTCAAAGAGGTTACCACAAACTACTACTCATCCTCCAAGCATACAACAACCGGGGGGGGATTGTTAGAGCGCTGGATAGCCTCGAGATGTCGTGCAGGAACTGTCTACTTTGGAGGCTAGGCAAGGCAGTTAAATCATTGCAACATCCTCCACGTGGCACATGGTGGCTGCTGGAATAGGCCAGCCTGGGCTACAACTCTGGATCTTAATGTGGCCGGGATGCAAGGAGGTTTGGGGCCCTAGGGCGTCTAATTCTTAAGCAGTTGGAAGGATCAACATAACCGCCTCCTTGCGGTGTAATGTGAGCCACGTCTGCGCTTCCACATTTGACAGGGCCGAACCATGGCCTCGGGAGGTGATTTCGTCAGGTGATTGGCCCTTCAAGTTTCAGGCGAGGAACAAATCTTTCGGAATGAAGGGAGGATTCCAGTAGCCATGTCATCCAATTGTGATGGGGCCTAGCAGATCTCTGAAGACGAAATTGCGAAATTCCTACAAAAATGGTGGACCATGCTTTTTACTCCTCCCGCACCTTGACTGTGTGCCGTACGACGTAGTGATTCCCATTGACATGCTTTGGACATGATTTATCAGTCGAAGAATCGGAGCAAATGTTTAACCCCGTTAAACCATGGGCCGGCCGGTGCCACGGATTCGGCACTAAAAGCCCATCTCGTAGGAACCGAAGTTACATTGCAGATGAGAGAACCAACAACTGTCTGGGCAACCATGTGTTGTCATCGTTTACGGGGTTATCTAGGCCACCGAGTTATCTGGATAGGAGCGCGTTATTGCAGGGAACTGGTGGGGCACTATCACGGGCTTCCTACCTAGGTAGGATACAGACAGGCAGTGGACAGTCGAACGCCCTTGCCATGATCTTATGCATAATCACGAGAAAATAAACGTCTTATTAACTTTGTTCGGCCATTCCAGAGCGGAATGCCTACCAAAATCAGGTGTTTGGTTCCAGCCGTCACGAAGTACGAGTCGTCGACCTGAAGCCAACATCAAAAAGACCCATGCACGCCACGCTTAAGGAGTTGCGTTTTAGATCATGGATCATCGAGGATCAGGGTAGCATTCCGGTAGGCTGCATACGAGGTTACTGTGGAGGAGGGTGCTGAGAGATTATCCGCCCTGGTTAGCAACGTACCACGGCGCTTATGCACGTCTGATGAGCAGGGCTTTCCCGGTTTGGCTTCCATGGGTGCAGCTTTCTGTGTCTTTTCTGGAAAGACCGGTTCCAGGGCAGGCTGAGAGCTCTTGGCGGATTCTCCGGCGGTCCAGAACGGCATTTCTTCAATTGAAGTGTGGTGTCATATTCGCGCTCGAGAAGAACAACACTTACGAGGTAGTGTAATTGACTCCGGCAAGCTCCAGTCACATACGACAGAATGATCTTTGAAAAGCTTAAGACGGATTCGACGTTTTCACCAGTCGATTGAGATACTGTCTCCCTCAATCGGCCAGGACTCCGTCTCCACTGCTAAGGCACACATGCTGAGATGTGCGTTAGCGTTTGGATACACCAACTGCAGCGTCAAGCAACCAATTGGACTGACAACTACGCCAGTGGAATTCGCGATGATCGGTAACATCTCCCGGATCTCGCTGGTGCGATAATGATGGAAGCATCAATACCCAAGCTGCCGCGCCCGCAAACTATCTCGATGGAGAAGGCATCCATAGAGAAGGTAGGTACAAAGCGGATTCAGTTAAACAAGCATCACTGGAACTTTATGGTGGAAGGAGAGTCGACCGATCGATGAACCGAGGTTTCCGCCCCCAGCACCGCTTGTAAGTTGGATGCAAGGCTCCTGCTACCGTTGTGGCCGGCAGTTCATGTGCTCATGACTATCAGGATTGTAATTCGTCTCTCTGCTTTATCTTTATACTCGATCTCTCGCGCCCCTTCTGTTCCATCTCTACTCTGGATCAAGATTCCCCGAAAAGCACGAACAGCACGAAGAGCACAGATGTTAGCGTCGCACATCGTGTTGATCAGCCCTATTCTGACAGGCAGGCCCTCCGACGGTCCTTAATGCCGCTAGTAGCGGCATAAAGGACCGCTACCAATGGCGTTTGCTTCTCTGGTGACCCACAGGTCTAGTGGCGTAGCTAATGCTATAAAAAGGCTCGGAACCAGATTGTCGGAAACACACACAATCACGATGATTATCTGGAGGGATTCGTGCGACCGTTTTGTACATACTTCTATACTGCACACACGGCGCCACCATCTTTCTGCCAAGCTATGGCGATTCAAAGTTCCATGACCTGGGTCTTCTGTCAATATGTCTTCACATGGTTACCGGGCGTCGTGTTCAACCGGAGATTGTCAATCGCCGTGGGCCCGGTCCTTGTGTGTATTTACGTAAATGTGGTGAAGAAGTAATACTCGGTATCCTCGTTGGTGGGCTCCGGGCAGTACCTTCATCATCGGGCTCCCTCGTTACATACATATACTTTCTACGGGTAAACAACCCGAACCGCAAGGGCTAAGTAGCTAGGGCTAGCTCGGCCATCACATTTGGCTATGTGACCACAGCCCGTGCATACTGATTACTTGATATTTGACGGTGCTCGCTGTCTTGTCCTGGTGCCATTGGCAGACACTACTAAACCTTTGGTATCGTCCACTCATGCTATGGAAGCATCTGGAGTCGGATCATCACTGTGATGTTTTGTTTGGCACTTGGTCCTAGCCTGGGCCGGTATTCTGGTACCTTGGTCGACAAGGCGTTACTGATCCTTAAGTGACCCGCATCCCCCATGCACGCCTAACTTAGGCGTTCTCACTCCTCCAAGACCTGAACCAGGGGGTCCGGTGTGTGGAATTGGACCCTTGTGACTCGTCGGCTGAGTCGAGCCACAGTTATTAAGCGCCGGCGACCCTGTCCATATCATGCAGCCCACCTACAAAGGGACTGGGCCCATCTTCCTTCACTCGGCTTGCCAGCTTTCTACTGGCCCAACTTCGCAACATTGATGCTTTTGCGAAAAATACTCGCAGCTGCAGGCTGAAGCGAGATACCTCCGCACTGCATACCACGGCAGAAGACACCTATTGGGGACCTTGATTAAGCCGTGCTCTCAGCTACAAGCCAAACGTCGACGCAGGACCAAGAGGAAGATAGGGAGACGGGAGCCTCTCAACCTGACTGGGGAAAAGCGTTTCGCACCAAAACATCTCACTCGTCGACGTGTTATTGTTCGGCGCCTGTGTTTTTTTCCTATTCTCCATTCCGCTACACTCTTGCATTAGGTCGCTGTGAGCATCCTGATTGATCAACTGAGCTCTCAGCTTTCCCACCTTCGTCGCTTGCTCGCGGATAAGCTCCCCAGTCTGTCTGTTCGACTATACGTTAGCGGCATCTTCCTGTCGTCTTGCGCTGGCTGGTGGAGTGCTGTGCTTTAGCATCGTAGCTCTAGGGCGGTGGAGCTCTTCTAACCCCTCATCGCTCAATCATATGCCGCTCCGGTTGAACAATCGCGGTCCAACACGCTGCGCTGCCTAGTCGCCGCCACACGTACCGAGCAGAACTTCGACCAATTGCCTGGACGCAAAAGAAAAAAGGTCTCCCGAGATCTCTTCGACTTCTACGGATATAATCTGACCTAGCTCGTGTTGTACCAGCGCAAGACACTATATTCATTCCCATAGACGCTCTCTGCCTAGATAGACGGTACGGACTACGATTGATCGCCTTACAAAGTTTCCCCAGCTTTCGCATCGCATCCTCTGCTCATACCACCCTAGCTATAAGCTGTCTTGCGGCTTTCTCAGGCCTCTGCCCATCTCGCCGCCTATTAGGCGCGGTCCTATCTGGTCTTATCTGGTCTGCCACAGCCAGGACAAGCAAGAGACCACATTGTCCCACAGCTCTTAAGCGCGCTGTGGGGTGCCTAAGCCTTTGCTTTGGCAGGAAGAGGCGCAATATCAGCGCGAGAGAACAAACAACCGTCGAGTTAGAGTGTCGACACCGCCGACCTCAATCGCGGTCCACAGATATCTACTTAGTCTAGCCATGGCCCTAGAAGCTCCTCTGAGATCGTCGACAGGTGGTCTTCTATCTCCCTTCTCGCCGCATACAGACATCATGTCTTCGCCTGAGTCACCAGTGTCTCACGCCCAGTTTCGCCCCATGTATGTAGCCTCGTCGTCTACGGCTGTGGCTCCCGATGCTAAAAAGACCCAGGTCTTCCCAGGAGCCGAGCTCCCTTCGGCCCCCCAGCGTCGCTCGACCCGCGTCTGCTAACAACTTCCTCATGAGTCCCAGCGATATCGTCGGTCCGTCCCCAGTCACGTCTGTCGGCACCGAGGTGACGGAGATAGAGGATGAAATGTCACCGGAGGTGCGGTCGGAGTCGTCCGCCGCGGATAGTGAACCACAACCTCAAGTTAGTAGCATCCGGCGCTTTTGTCTTTGTGTGATGGCATAGTAACTGTGACTGTAGCTGTTCATGCTCAGAACGAACATCGCTGACCAGGTACGGCAAAATGCAAGTGAAGAAGCTGTGTCTGTCATTCATGCGCCGGAGAGTTTTCAAAATTGGGTTAGCTCAGAGCTGATTCTAGCCACGCCATGTCCCCTTGCTTACTCCTTCTAGGCCGCCTCTGATTCAGATTCTAAGATATCGGAAACGTCAACTCAAAGGACACCGCCCAGGACGTCCCCAAAACGCGAGGAGGCCGCCATTGCCGCCTCCAGCGAATCCGGCTCGTCGAAGGTAGCCTTACCCTCTAGTAGTACTCGTTCTTGAAACTGACCTTGGTAGGCCAAATCTGCCGGCTTACCGACCCCTCCGGCATTGACGACAGACATCAAGCCTGCTCGATTCAGTCTCGACAGCCAAACACCAAGAGCCCAAAGTCTTCAGGAACTACAAACCCTTATGAATGAGTCTTCCAGGTTGCGATCCAGTAGCGCCAGTAGCCTCGAGCGTAAGTGGCTGTCCTGCTGGTGACAACAACATTCCAGCTGAATTCTGTGTAGTGATACCGGAATCGAGAGAACCGGAGGCGGACGTTGAACCCGAGCTAGAAGGATATGACGAGGAAGACTACGTTACCCCCGTAGGGCAGGAGGTTCCAGAAGATATGGAAATCAGATCTTTAAGGACAGCTTTGCAGGAATGCTGGACGCTCTGCAACACTTTGGCCAGCCTCAGTACTCACCACCGCGAGAGGATATTCAGTACCTCAGGGACTCCAGACGGCCATGAAAACGCCTGGAAATGCTGTTGGAAATTGTGCCAACGGCTTTACGACTATCAGGACGAAGTCGATGAGTCGTTTAATGTCCGCATGAACCTAGATTTATGCCGCGATTTCTGCCAGGCACTGTTCGATGTGAGGCAGCGCAAGGACGAGATCGCGGACTCGGTTTTGCGGGTGAGCTTCGAGCTCAACAACCAGTAGGTTCACGATGTGATAAAATTCCATGTACACGTAATTCTGACACCAAACCAGTTTGTATAGCGCTCAAGACAACCGAAGCTTGCCGGAGGCATTCCGAGAGCGGACTTTGGATTTCTATATCACCCTATGCCATCGGCTAATGAAACAGCGAGGGGAGCTTGCGGAAGAGACAGATTCCCTCCTTCGCGCCTGCTGGTCACTAGCGGAGATGCTATTTAGCCTCCGCCAAAATAAGAGAGATGGGAGGGCTCCGGATGCGGAGCTCCTCGGCTCGGCAGTGCAAGCCTGCTGGGAACTATGCGACATATTCCGAGCAGGATGGACCCAAGTACGCCCAGACAGAGGTACACCCCGACCAAGCCACGCGAGCTTCTTTAGTTATTCCAGAGAGCCCGTATCAGAGGGCCGGACAAGCAGGGCTTCGAATCGTTCCAAGAAGAGCCATCCCCCAGAGAGGGAGAAACCTCGAAAGCACCTGCCCGTGCCGGAGACTCCCGTTACCGAGTTCGAGGATACACCAATTTCTCCCGGAAGCGAGTCTCCCCAGGTACCAAATATTTTAGTGTTGGGGACCGAAAGCAGCCGAGGTGGTCATTGGTCAAGCAGCGCATCAAACCTATCGGGTTACTCGCAGAGCAGCCAACGGACTTCTAGCACGGCAACAACCACGGCAGCAACCGAAGACATAAATATCACGCGGATCAAGGCACTGATCGTCAAAGCCGCTATGAACGTAGGATTCTCGCGTGACCACGGCGGGGAGGGGCACAGCGGCACCACCTCGTTACAGGCATTTGTCAAATCGCTACCGACGGGTTCCTTCGGTTCACTGCCGGCCCACGCGACACTACTCCAGAACTATAAAAACCTAGTCCTGGCGGACTCCTCATTCCGCCAAGTATCGTCGTTACCGGCTCGCGGTAAGCGCGTCCTCGCCACTGACGTGGCTAAGAGCGTGGCTTGGATGATGCACAGGTCCGGCCAATACTCCTTCCTGCGCGAGCTGTTCAGGCTCGTTTTCGGCTTCCACCTGGAGGAGGCCGAGTCGCGGAAGAACCTGAGCATCCAGGTATAGGGACGCCCCTATCAGTGTACCAGCGGATCCGTCATTGATAATAACCTAATACCCACCTTTATACGCGATTGCTACACTACAAAAGCATTTAAAACTATTATATCCCATCTAAATGACGCGGACATGACTTCGGACACTCGATCGCTTATTTTATCTACCCCGCAAGTTCTTATATATCTGTTTCTAAACACCTCCACTGAGATACCCTTTCGGATGGATATGCGGCGCTCATGGATGGCATCAACGGGAGAAGGGAGCAAGCGACGCGTTGCTATGATATATCTTTGGTCATATTTAGTATTTACAAATATGACAGACCGCTCGCTCGAAGGAGCTCGGCTACAGAGTGAGATAGAGAAAAATTGAGTTCCTGGCATTGGGTTCTAGTGCTTCAATGTCTCCTATGCTGCAACCGAAATGACCTGACGCCTGACGCCTGTCTCCTTATGCGACATCATCTTACACTATATCTGCCCAGGCGGTCCTCCATCAGTATTTGAATACGCCCATCGGGGGTCTTTGGGATAGTAGTGCGAAAATTTACGCAGAATTCTGAGCTGTCAGTCAAAGCCATTTCTTCCCCTTTCATTCTTTATCTGAGGATCTCTTGATCGTCTTCTTTGTAGCACGTCGTTCATACGACACCGCGAACTCGATGCCCTCCGTTCCTCCTCCCCCACTTCCTGCGCGAGCTGCCGGGCTTTCTGCTTCCAGGCCCGCCGGCGACAAGGCTGCTGTGTGACGGGCAGCAGCGGGGCCGTCCTCGGCGTGCTTCGCGTCTCCGTGCGTGACGTTCGTCAACAGTACCGACTAGACTACGGCGAGACCAGAAGCGACCCGGCGTCGAGCTCTGGGCTACTGCGCGGCACGGCGACGAACGGCGCGTCTGAGCAGAACATCGAGGCTCACCGAGCGCTAGCACATAGGGTTCGAGCTTGTCGACCTATCGATGGCAGGCAGTGAAGGACATCGAGAGTGGTGGTGCTTTCGCCCGGTCTGCGCGGTGGCGGGGCTATTCCCCATCCTGTTACACACTATAAGGGGTCACCACGCTCGGATGTGGGTACCTGTTGCGGCGTATCCAGCATTGCCGTCGCCGGCCGGACGGGTAGATGGAGCGGTCACTCTACCGGTATGATATTGGTATGGGGCATATCGCTATCCCAAGTGCGTAGAGATATGTCGTCAAGCATATCTACCCTCTGGCGGGAGGCAAGGGGGTTGGTTGGCTTAGCCTACGGGCTGAGTGGCATCGTCCCCACGCCTGGTAGGCCATATATATATAACTCGATAAGAACTTTCACCAGCACATACGACCATATCACGTGGAAAATTCGGGATCCCGTCCGCTCTCCCCTAGACAAGCCGCGTAGAGCCAGATTAGTAGTTGGGTCGGTGACGACCAGCGAATCCCTGGTGTTGT
>QJOA01000339.1:0-67069 GCA_004155915.1 Monosporascus sp. CRB-9-2
GTTATAGTTATTTAATAAATAATTAATATTACTTACTTAAGTGAAAATTTATTGTATTTTTACATATCTTTATATATTTTAATATATATAATATAATAATTATTAATTTATTACTTTTTTATTTAATATGTAAAATTATTATTATAATATATATTTTTATATATTTTATAATGTTATAAAATATAAACGACCTTAACAATTACCTAAAAAAGGCCTTTTTAAATCCTGCCTATAATATACTCCAAATAAACCCGGAGAATTTTAAAGTTTCAACTAAGCAAGTTAAATTTATAAATAATATCCCCAATAAGCAGCCTAGCTTTAATAAACAGCTTGGCCCTAATAAACAGCCTGGCCCTAATAGATAGTCTGGCCCCGATAAATAGCCTGGCTCTAATAAACAGCCTATTTCTAATAAATAACCTATCTCTAATAAACAACCTGCCCTTAATAAACAGCTTACTACTGGTAAATAATCTTAAAAATAGGTAATAGAATCCTAATATAAAAAATAGCTAAACCCGTTATCGGAGCAATCCGTGATATAGCATAACTTACGGCCTTATCCTAATTAAAACAGCTTTATATTAACTAACTAATATTTAACTACTTTTAAATATAAAACATTTTTTACGGAAAATTTATATTATATATAACCGATTCCTAATATTAATTATATATTATAAAGCTATATTAATGTAAGGAAAAATTAAAATATTATAAATATCTTACGATTTAATACTAAGTTTAACCTATATTAATCAAATAAATTTATAATTAATAACGATATTCGAATTTGGTAATATTACAAAAAACTTATATTATAAATAAAGGTTTCAATCGTCGAAAGGTACGATACTTACATAAACGTTAAATATTAATAATACAGTTCGGATTATTTAAATTAATAATACTCGGAAAAATAATATATACGTTATAACGGATTATACTGGTTTTATAAGCTATTAAATTATTAAATTAATTACGAACTTTCGATTAATTACGGCTTTCGTAATTTAACGAAAAGGATATATAAATTAAATATTTTATAAACGATATAAAAAAAATTAGACTTTTATAAACTGGGCCGGTTAATAAAGAAACATATATTATATAGCCGTTTTATAAATATTATAATTTACGGGGTTTTACGGGTAATAAATATGCAAATTACGTATAAAACCGCGGTAAAAAATATTTATATACGGTTTTAAAATATACGGCGTTATTGTACGGTCCGAAAAAAAAAATTTAAAAAAATTCAAATGTTGATATTATGCTTAAAACGGAAATAATTTTTAATCTTTATAATATAAAAAGGGTTATTAATATATAAATTATAATAATACGTAAAGAAACGTAGAATTAAACGAAAGAATTTTTAAAACATACGTAAAAATATTAATTAATAAATTAATTATAAATAAGATATATAAATTAATACAAATGTTATAATATATTTAGCCATAAATAATATACGGTTAATCCAAATTACGTTAAATTTGAAAATTTATTAATATTAAAATTATGGTAAAATTTTCGTATCGGATATAATAAAACGTAAAAATAATAAAAAGATATAGAATTATGTTAACGGTTCGTTTTCGTTTAATAAATTATTATTTTATTTATCCGATAACGATATAAATAATAACGAATAATTTTAATTAATGTTATTTACCAAATTATTTATAATTTTCTTTCGTATAAAATATATTACGATTAATTAAAATTGAATTTATTTTTTATTTTTTATTATATTTAATTAATTAAATTTTTTTCGGTTATTATTAAGAGGTACGGTATCGTTAAAATTAATAAATTTAGTTTTTATAACTTTACGGTTTACTATTAAAATATTTTTAAATTTTAAATTTTTTTTTAATTCGAATTAAATATTTTTATAAGCCAAAAATTATAAAACAAATAATAAACGTATTTAATAATTTCGGTACGAAAGTTTTAAATAATATAATATTTATTTTACGAAAAATTATAACGGACATAAAATTTACGTTATAAAAAAATACGGTATCCGATTAAAAATAAATTTCGGAAAAAAATAATATTAACGTTATATATATTATTTTTTTTAACGATAAAGTTTATTAGCAAATTATAAGTTATAATATTTACCTTATTAATTAAATACTTTCTATATTTTCGTTTTTAATTTTATAAAAATTAAACTTAATATTAAAATTAAATTAATAAATATTTAATTTAATACAATAAAACGTAATATATAATTGAAATAAAGCATTTTTTGCCGTAATTATATTAATCGGCCCCCTACAAAAGAATTAATAATATCGGTATTAACAATTTAATATAATTAACGTCGTTATATCGTATAATATACGAAAAATATAAATAAGCTTAAATTCTTTAAAAGAAATAATAATAATTTCAAAATTCTTTATTAATAAAAATAAGATTATTTAATAATTAATTATTATTTATATTTAAATCGAAAAAATTATTGCTTTATAAAATATTAACCGTATTAAAAATACTTTTGCCTTTGTAATTACCCGATAAAAGGGCTTAAATTTATGCGGTTTAATTAAAATTGTATCGTTTAAAAATAGTATAAATAAATTATATTTCCGAATTAAATAATAAAATATTTATAAATTATCCGTTAAATTATTTATATTATTAAGTAACGTATTATTAACAAATAATAATTAAAAGTTTTTATTAAATGAATTTTTATTTATTAATAACGTTCTACATATATAAGCGAGAGATACATATAAGCGAACTACTTCTGTAGCTATTCTAATAACATATCTTCAATTACTTATTTCTTAACAATTATAATATAAAATGCCTTATAAAAGAAACGAGAATAAACCTAGCCATTTAGGCTAAAAAACGAACACCGAAATTTAATTATAAAAAGCTTAATTTTACCTATAAAATTCCGTATTTTACTTTAATATACCGTTTTACTGGTAAATACGCCCGAACCGATATTATCTCTTTTTTTACAGAAGTTAACGCCAACGGAAAAAAAATCGATTATTAACGAAATTTTCGACCTAAATATGCAAACGTTTTTTAGCCGGCTTTAGTATATTAAAATTATGGCCAATATATTACTAGCTTAACGCGTTATAAAACGCGTTAAAATTAATTAAGTATCGAACTTTGTTAAACGGCAAAAAAAATTCTAAACGCGTTTAAATCGGAGAATCGATTATTGACGGATTTTATCCGAAAATCTAAAAACATTTCGCAAATAATTTGAACTTATTCGGGTTATAATTACAAAATACGGTATTATAAAAAAGGATATTTATAATTTCGATAAAACTAGATTTTTAATAAAGTTTTTTATAATAATAGGTATAATAATTATTAATATTAAAAAACGTAAAAAGTTTAAATAAACGTAATAAGGAAATAAAAAATAAGTTATAATTATTTAAGTTATTAATTTTTAAAATTAAGCTATATCGTTATTTATTATTATAACGAGAAAAATTATTTTAAAATTTTAATACCGTAATAACTTATTACTAATAACTGATTAAAAATTTATATTAAATAATAATAATTAGATAATAAATAAATTAAGTTTCGAATAAATTTAGCATTTTAATAAATATATTCGGACGCCTACGAAAAATTTAAAACGTTTTTTTATTTTTAACGGCTACGAAAATTATTATTCGATAAAATTCGAAAAATATTATGTTAATAATAATATTATTACGCTTTATATACCCGCGTATTTTTCGTATCGGCTTTAACCTTTTAATATATCTTATTTTTTATTTTAAAACGTATTTATTTATAATATATCGAAAATTAAATACGACGTTATTATGCCTATATTATTAAAAAAAAAAGTCTTACCGGCTTTTATAACACGTTTTAAGCTATCATAACGTTCGACAATATTAAATCTGGATTCGTAATAGCTGGGCTTATTTTATTTAATTTTAATAACGTTTTTTCCGAATTAAAAGTTTTTTTAATTATACTTACGCTAACCGTCTCCCCGTTAACCTCCGCCGGTTTCATTTTATCTTGCGCAAAAAACTTTAAAAATATCCGTAAAATAATAAAATAAGAATAATATTTACAAAAAAAGACTAAAAATTATTAAGATAATTCGCTAATAAAAATATTTAAGTTAATTGATTTTATAACAAAAAATTATAATATATTATTATATAACGCCGCTTTTCTACGAAAAAAAAAATTTAATTACGCAAAACGAATTATATTTTAAGCAAACGTTACAGAACTAAAAATAAACGGTTTTAAAACGAAGGAATATTTACTATATAAAAAGAATAAACTTTTCTGGCCTAAAAAAAGGGTAGTAAAAAAATACAGCTAATAATAACTGGGGGAGTCGTCGCAAAAATATTAACACTAAAAAACGGAAATATGGCGTTTGCGGCAAGCCCGGACATAATACGCGTACTTATAAAAAAGTTATAAATATACCTAAGCAAAAAGATCCGATTAATTTAAATTATACGATATATAATTAAGTTATTTGAATTTGGTATTACGAAATGCCAAAAAGTAGTTCTCTCATATATGTCTCTCGCTTATATATATAGGACGTTACGTTTTAATTAAAATTTCGTAATATTTTCTTTATTTATTTAACGTTATTAAAATATTTAAAAATTATATTACGTACAATAATTTCGAATTCGGCGACGGTTAACCGGAAAAATATATATTCCATAAATTCGGTAAATTACGTTTTTAAAAAAAAAAATATTAATCGAAATAATTTCGGTAATTCCGTATATATTAAACGTTTTTTTATAAATAATTCGTATTTAATACATAATTTTTATAAAAATAACGTAAATATATAAATAATATATATATATAATATAAAAGGTTTAAATAAATAAAACTTTGGCAATTTTTAATATAATTATATTATTTTATTTAAAAATCAACGGTCCGTGTTTAAAACTATTTACGTTATATATATTTTCTTTATATTATTAAGTTCATAAATATATATAAATATAGGCAGGATATTTATTTATACGTAAAATAAAACGGAAATAAAAAAAATTTATTATCTTTTATTATATAAATCGTTTATTTTAATTTAATTAACTTATATTTTTCGGATCTAATTAATTACTTTCTAATTTTTATAAATAAAATAAAAATAATTCGAAAATCGATTAAAAAAAAATTTTTAATTTATATATTACCTAAAAAAAAAATTCGATATACGTTTTAAATACCGTTAATAATATTTTCGTTTTCGTTAATTGTATTTAACGAAATTAAATAACGTTTATTATATAATATACGTTTTAATTAAAAAAACCCGGAAATCTTTTATTTATTACGTTAATAAAACGTATTAATAAAATTAAAAATTAAAATCCGAATAATATTAATTATAAACTAACAAAAAATATTAGGCGGTATTAAATATTATTATAACATTTCGTAAAACTATTTTTTTATATCATTAATTAAAATAAAATATAAATTATTTTAACTTTTATTTCGGAATCCGGTTATAATAATAAATAAAGGCGGTAATAATATTCCGTATAACGGCGTTATAATATAACGTTATATTATAAATATAGTTTTAAATACTAAAATTATCGTATTAAAATATAATATCGTTTTATTATATTTAACCACAAAAATACGGCTTATTTTAATTAAAATTATATTAATAAAAAAATTGAAATAAATTTATTTTAACGTTATTTAACGTATAATAATTGTCGTAAATATTTAATCTCTTTAATATATTAATTTTACTTTATAATATATCCGAAAATAATAAAAGTTTTGTTAATAAATAGGTTAAATAATTACCGTTAATTTTAAAAATTATTTTAATTATAATTCTTAAAATTATAAAAAACGGATACGTAAAAACGTTTAAATTATTATTATTATAAGGGGGTTTAATTTTTAATTTTATTTTATATAATAAATTTTTTTTAAATATATAATTATTTAATTTAAAAGTTTAAATTAATTAAAAGTTCACATTTTTATAAATCGTTAATTTTTATTTAAAGTAATATAAATTATATTAATATCGAAAAATAAATCCCCCGGTAAACGGTAAAATTTAGGCTTTTTGGCGAAAGTTATAAACTTATTATATAATATATTATAATATTTATGTATAAAAGGGTTTTAATTAATAAAAGCTATAAATCTTTATTAACGTTTACATATTATTAACTTATCTCGTAATTTTTTTTATAATACGTTAATTAAAACGTATAATCGGTTAATATCGTTATAAAATATCCAATTACGAATAAAACTTTCGAATTTTATATCCGTTTGTCGAGTTTTTTAAAATATTAACGTACGTATATATATATCTTATTTTTTTTAAAAAAAAAAGATTATACGGTAAAATTAAAAAAATTCGCTTTATTATATTTTTAAAAAAAAATTATTGTAACGTATTCGGACTTTAATTAATAAACTTTTTAAAATATAAAAATAATAAAAAGATTTTAATTAAGATTAAAATAATATTAATAATAAACTATAGCGTAAAAAATTATATAAATATATATATAATTATAGATAACGTCGGGTTATTAAGTTATTACGAATTTTCGCTTTTTTAAAAAAGTAAATGCAAAAAATAAAGCCCATTTTTTTAAATTAATATTCAGGTCTCGCTGGCTCGTTACGGGGATTTGGGATTTGATTGGTTGATTTTTAGCGTTGTGGAGCGGTACTTAAGTGACTTTGAAAAAGAGCCAGCGAGGCCTGAGCTAGCTGAGGTAACTTGGGACAACTTGCTCCAGCTTGGGACAACGTGCTTTGGGTAGCGCCAAGCCCATTGCTCGGACCATTAAAAGCTTCGGCTTCTGTAGCGTGTCTGGCAATCATTAAAGTGGTTGGGGGCGTTGGAGCTAGCTCTGGAACCAATCAATCAATTATCGTATACTTTCATCTATTTGTCACCGTATTTCGACCACCCTAATTAGGTTTTTTTCATCCGGCCCGCCTGTAGGTACGGTTTTTTCGTAGTGCTCTCGGTCGCGTCGTGTTACTGGACGTATATGCATATATTGTGTGACTACGTGTCGGCGTCAGCTTGTATATAGCTAGATATCTAATAGCATTTAATCTTATATTGTTAGGATATGGTGGCTAAAGGAATTGTTGTTGGTGGGGGGGGTCCCTAGAGCAACGGAGGGGTGGGCGCGTCAGCCCCACCTATTTGTGTATACGTAGCTAGACCTTCGCTCTCCCACACCTTTCCCACACACAAGAATTGTCAGATATAGGGGACATTAGTTGTGTGTTCTATTGCTTGACTAGTTGCAGGTGCTCTAGAGCGCACACCGCACTTTAATGTAATCTAGTCACGTGATGTACATGGTCCGTTCAGGGGGAGCCTTTCCGTATATAGGGTGCTAGCGTACCCCCTGCTAGCTAACATACCCCTTTAACGCCTTAACGCAGTTACGGCGTTAACTATTATACTTTATTATTTCTTAAAGCCGCAGTTATCCATTTTACCTTTCTTTCGTCGATTAAGTTTTTTTAATTAATTAATTTTTCTTTTAAAATTACTTTTAAGTTATTTTTCCGCCGATTAAAAACTTCCGTAATATTTATTAACTTTAATTACTTTTTAAAATATTTAAAAAGTTTGCATAATAAGGCCTTTATTAATTTATTAATTAATATATTATTCGTAAACGTATAATTTATCTTAATTATATCTTTTTATATAACTTTTCGAAATTAATAATTATATATATTTACGTATTATAATTTTGTTTATAAAAAAATAACATCGGTATTAATAAGCTATATAATTTATTAATTATCGCATTATATATTTAAAAATTTTATATTTAAGTTAACTTTTAATTTTTTAATTAATCGAAAATTAAATAAAGTTTTTTTTGTAATTTACGTAAAAAATAATAATTCCGTTTCGGTTATAAAAGTAATTATTATATTTTACTTATTTGCCCGTTATTTTATTA
Source organism: Monosporascus sp. CRB-9-2 (assembly GCA_004155915.1). NCBI lineage: Eukaryota > Fungi > Ascomycota > Sordariomycetes > Xylariales > Monosporascus > Monosporascus sp. CRB-9-2. The sequence goes on from QJOA01000339.1 coordinate 7,995, forward strand.
TTTTTTTAAATAATTTCATAACATAAACTTAAAAACTTTTTCGATCGATCGTATTATCCGCAAAAAAAACGTCGTTTTAAATATTTAATAAATCCTTATTTCCGAATTATAACGTTAACGTTTTGGTACCGATTAAATATAAAATAATTCGATTAATAACTTTATAATACGCGTTATTAAAATTTAAATTAAATCGGGTAAATTAAAATGCCGTAGGAGTTGTATTGAGTCGCGTATTAGTTGTTGCGTGTAGAATAAAACCGGTCTTTTTTTAATATTTATTAACAGAACCTAAATAAACCAAATTAAAATTCGATAATAATTTAACGCCCGTTATTAACGAATTTAAAAAAATTATTTAAATTTTTTTAAGAATTAAGTTAATCAATTTATTTATAAAATCGGATTAAAATAACCAGATATTTTTTTAATTTTTTTTTTAATTATTGCGATATTAAGGAACTATTATAAATTCTTATTTTTTATAAAGATATACTGTTTCCGTATTTATTAAATTAATTAATCGATAAAGTTTTAATTTTTTTTACGGTAAACCGTAACAATATCGTTTATAAAAAAAAAATATATCTTTTAACGAATAAAATAATAAAGTTTATAAAAACCAAAATTAAATTTTAATTTTTTAAATATTTTAGTAAAATCCTTTTATTATAATAAAAGTAATTTTTTTAATTTATATAATACCTTTTTAATTAAAATTTTTTTATTATGTTATATATATTTTAAAGGCATTTTTATAAATATTTAATAAAATAAATTCGTATTAACAAAAACGTTTATAACGTTATATTATTTAAGCTTTAAGTCGAACTTAATCGTAATAACGATTAAGGTTCGAAATAACTTTCTAACTAAAATAAATACGTATATATTTCCATAAACGTTTTTAAGTTATTAATTGCCCCGTATAACGAAACGTATTTTACATTTTTATAATTAATTATATTTATTAAATTTATAAATATATACCTATATATACCTTAAAACCTATTTTTTTTAACGGAAAATTAATTAACTGCTTTTTAAAATTACATTTTTTTGTAACTTTATAAATAAACCTTTTCGGCTTTACGAAATAATTTCCTTAACGGGTAGATATTTAGCTTTTTATAACCTCGTAACGGTAACGGTAAGTTACGTTTATATACCTAGCTTTACGATTTAAGAATTATATTATATTTTTTTCGTATTAAAATCTTTCCGATTAAAATAACGTATATTTCGGATAATTATTTTCCTTAAACTTTCGCAATTTACCGGCCGGTTATTAAGTAAATTTATAAAATAAATTAATTATTTAATATTAAACGTAATTTTTTAAACTTTATAATTATCTTTAATAATATTTTTATAATACGGAATATATAAAAAGCTTACGTTTTTAACTTATAAAATATTTTCGTTTTTTATTATTATTTTAAATTTAATAATATAATAAAAGTTTAAAATTACTTTTTTAATTTCCGCCGGCATAATAATTATAATAATTATTAATATAAACGTTAATAAAGGTAACAATTTAAAAAACGGAAATAATTTAAATATAACGGTCGTATAAAAGTAATTAATTTTATACGAATAAGTTTATTTTTTATTAACCCGGATATTTTTTTTAAATGTTTATACCATTTTAAAATTTTTTTTTTATTTAACCGGAAACTAAATTATTTCATTTAAGTTTTTATTTTCCTTTTAAATATATATATCTAAATAATTATAAATCTAATTAAGTAATTTTACCTATCGGAATAACGTACGTAATTCGTTTTCCGTAACGTAAAAAAAGTTATTTTTTAAATTTTTAATATTACTTAAAAAAATAACCTTTTCGTTAAATTATACGTTTTAAATAATAATAACTTTATTAATTAACAAATTCCAGATCTCGTAAATATTCGTAAATCGATAATTAAAAAAAAATTAATTTATATTTTAAAATTTAACTTTTATAATTTTTATTTTTTCTTTATAACGGCAGTTATTATTACGTAAGCTATATAACCGTATATTCGCAAATAAACTTATTAAAGTTTCCGATTAAATACTATAACGCCGTTTTTATACGCTAAATAAATATAATAAACTTCGTATAAGCTTTACCAAAAAAAAGCGTATTTAAAAATACGGTTATATAAATATATTACTGCTTTAAAGATATATATAATTAAAAACGAAGGTAATTTAACGCCATTTCGTATTATAATCGTTTTTTCTTAATTATATCCTTTAAACGTTTTGTACCTTTATTTTGGGCCTAAGTATATAATATTAAAGGTTTAAGTTTAATACTAAAAAAAAGTAACTAAAATATATTTCGAAATTAATAATTTTTTAAAATTTTGTTATTATATTTAAATATTTATAAAAAAAACCTTATCTTAATTTTTTAAAGCTTTTAAAAAATATCGGAATATTATAATTAATATATTTTATTTTCGATTTTTAAAGTAAATATTCTAAATAAATTTTAAATACTTATCGGTCGTAAATATAACGTATTTATATTTTTTAAAAAAGATTTCAAAATTTATAAAGTTAATAATAATTTATTATTTTAATCGAGATATTTTTTTCCGTAATTCGTAACGTATTTATCTTTTAACCTTCGTTTTGTTATATATTTAACATTCGACCGTTATAAAACCTTTTAAACAAATTTTTTTTATATAAAATTATAATTAAACGATTATTTCGGGTTTTAAATATTTTAATTTTAAATATTATATCGTATCGTTATTAATTTATAATAGCCTTATTATATATAAATTAACGTTTCGTTTATAAGTAATTAAATTTATATAAAATATTATTACGTTAATATTTTCGATAACGAATTAATTAAATTTATTTATTAATATAACAATTATTTAATTAAACTTATTTTAAATAAAATTATTATTTTTTCGGTTATTTTATTAATACCCCTTTTTCCGGAATTACCAAAAAAATATTAGATTATATACGAAATTTTCGTAATAAGTTACGTTATATAAATATAACGCTTTCGGGCCTATAAGGTTTTAAAATAATATATCCATTTTTCCGTATCCTTTAATCGGAACGAAACCTTTTTTTACGTATATTCCGTTATCTTAAATCATTATTTTATAATTTAAAAACTTATTAATTAAATTAAAAATATATATTATAAACTTTAAATCCAAAATAATCGAATTTTTTAAAGGATAAAACGTAACGTTTATTATATTACGTTAATTAAAAATTAAAAAGTACGTTAAAATATGTTTTATTTTTTTTAAAAATTAATTTATTTTTTAAATAATTAATTTATCCATAATTTTTAATAAACGGTCGATTTTTTTTAAGGATTAATCGATAACGATATACTTTTAAATTAATATTATTATCGTTTAATTAAAATAAAAGTTTTTTGGGGTTTTTTTAAGGAATATATAAAAACATTAAGGTAATTTGTAATAAATGCTTAAATAAACCTTATAGCGTATACCTTATATATCCAATTTTTGGTGCTTTCGCTTGCTGTTATTTTAATTCGTTCGGGAATTTTTATAATTACTTTATTTTAACTTTTTTTTAAAAAGTTTATTACGTAATTAATTATTAATATTCTTGTTAATATCTTTAATCTTTTCCTAATTAGAATTATTTTAATTTAAAAAGTTTATAAAAATCTTTTAAAAAATTAAAAATGTTATTTTAATATTTTTTGCTAACTGTTATAAATTCATTATGTTCCAGTAATTTACAAAATTAACTTTAATTTTTAAATAATTAACCGTTCCGTTTTTAATTTCGTTTTTTTTTAAAAATATATATAAATTCGATTAATTAAGTAAAATTAGCGTTATTATTATATATAGCTAATTTATTTAAATAATTGGCATAATTATTTCGAAAATACCGTAACGTTAGCTTTAAGCTATAATTTTTTATTATTTTATTATTTATTTATTAAGCTTTTTCGCGGCTTTTAGGGCTTATTTTAATCATTTTTCGTATTTACGTTTAATATTTATAAATAATCGATTGTCGTAAACTTTTCCGATTTATTATAATTTAATGTATTACCTTTTAAAATCGTTATCTAATTTTAAACAAATTTACTTAATCGATAAAAAAACGTTATTTAAAACCTATATCGTAAATTCGTTTTAATTTTTTCGGAAAATCTTATATTTTTAATTATGGTAAAAAAAAGTTATAAAATTTTAGTTATAAGCTTATTTATTTTCGATCGTTATTTCGAAAATACTTATCGGATAATCCGTTCGATTAATTTTTTTCGATTTAAATAATTTTTTCAGGGGATAAATTAGCTACCCGCATCGATTAACGAACTTATCTTTTTGGATAAGAAAATATATCAGGCGACGTAAGTTTAATAGGTTATAAAAGATTTTAATTAAGGTTAATATAATTCCATAAATTATATCCCTTAACTTTGGCCTTAAATTCGTTTTTGAATTTGTCCTAATCCTAAGAACCATTATAAATAATTACGGACGTTATCGGTACGGTCGGCATTATAGTTATTAAAGTATATAGATAATTATTACTAATGTACAGCCTATATCGTTTTAGTAACAGCTAATTAATAGATAATAATACGAATTAAGCGAATAAGACTTTAATTTGTCAGATATAAGAGACATTAGTTATATGTTCTATTGCTTAACTAGTTGCAGGTGCTCTAGAGCGCACACCGCACTTTAATATAGTCTAGTCACGTGATGTACATGGTCCGTTCAGGGAGAGCCTTTCCGTATATGGGGTGCTAGCGCACCCCCTGCTAGCTGACAAGAACATACAGAACGAGAGAGATTAATCAGAACAACAACGGTACCCCGAATTACCACCCGTTTCCTCACATATATAAAGTAATAAAATAAAATCTTTATTTATATAAAAAGTTTAATTATTATTAAAATAATTCGTTATAAAAAATATTTAAAGCTGTTGATCTTCTTTTAATAATAAATAAGCTATTAATTTTATATAAACCTTTTTAAAAGTAAAAAGAAAATTAAAAATAAAAAACCTAATTTAATAACGGTTGAAAACAAGTATTATAATAATATTAAATGAAAAAATAATAATATAACGTTTATAATAAACGTGGATATAAAATACGTATTGATAAAAAAATTATAAATATATTTAACGAAAAAAGAATTTAATAAATTTAATTTAAATTTTTATTCCATTATTATATTATTTGAACCTATTATTACGAAGTATCAAAAAGATGTTTATAAACTTATAAATTTAATAAGCTTATGTAATACGTCTTACGATTTATTTATAATTATTTAAACTATAAAAACAATCATAAAAGAATTTATTTCTATCCAATAGTTTATTTCCGATTTATATTATGTCGATTTTCATTTTATTCTTTTAAATTAGAGACCTATTTTGGGATTTATGCTATATAAACCTATACCGATGCCCTTCGATCCGTTAAATTTATCCGGATTTAGGTTAGGTAATTATATAGTATCGGAAGATTCTTAAAGTGTGATTGACAACGCTCTTAGAGGTACAAATTAGTGGTCTAATGACCTATTAACTACTACCTCTTAGCAGAAAAGATGCGGCCAAAACGTTAAATGCTAAATCTAGCCCGTTTTAGATATAGTTTTCGTAATAGTTATCGTAAATAAGTTCTTTATATTTAAAGCAAAATATCTTTTTACCCGGAATTATTAAAGTTATTAAAATAGCTTAAATTAATAGTAGAAATTAACGAAAATAGCGTTTTTAAGCGACTATTATTAACAATCGCTTAAAAAGTATTATTTTTGCTTAATAAAGTTATTAATTCGAAACTATTTCTATCGTTATAAGCCGTAAAATATAGAAAAGGTTCCGATTTAGGAACAAATTTAGCGTACGGCAATCATTTTCGTTATTATACGGGCTTTACGTATATTACGAAAGGTTAAAATAAAATTAAAATAAAAAAATCGGCGATATTTACTTATAGCGGAAAAAAAAGGTTTATAATCCGAAAAGTTTTAAAACTTCATTAAGGTTTACGGAAATAATTTTAAATAGGTTAAATCGGAAATTTAAACGTATTTTTCCGTTTAACGAAACCTTAATTCTTTTAGTTATTATAATAACTTTAAAATTATATTAATTTAATAATATCCGTTATATTTTCGGTATTTAAAAGTTTATAATATTTTTATATATTCTAGTTTTTAACGAAACGTAAAGGAATGCGGTTAATCGGTTTTTTATTTTGTAAAATATTATTTATTTCATCGTATGTTAACTTTTTAAGTATATAATAACGTTTTTCCGTATTTTCGTAAAATACTTAAATATAAAAATTTTTTATTTTTTATCGCATTAAACTTTAAGTTAAAATAATTTAGCGGGTATATTAAAGTAATTAATAATATTTATTTTTATACCTTTATTCCGTAAAATAAGTAATGCGAATAGCGAAATCGTAAAGGTTTTATTTTACAAAATATATTTATAGTTATAAGGCGTAAGAAATTTTTTAATTACGTATTAACTAACGTTTAAGGTTTTATGTATAACTTTAAATCTTTTGCGGATATTATTTTGTAAAGTTTTAAGGTATTGTTAGATCGGTTTTATTTAAATAACAGTAACTTCGATAATTGAACGGGAATTATTATACCTTTTTTAGCGATTAAATACTATTTTTAAAAATGGCGGTTAGGTTAAAAAGGACCGTAAACGGTAAAAGAATTATATAATTTATATTATTAGAGGATTAAAGTTATCGTAAAATAAATATTCGATATATAAAAAAAAGTTTAAAATTATACGGTATTTCGCGTCCGAATATAGTTTAATATTATAAGTCCGATTCGTATATGCTGCGTATATCTTACATAACTTTGTTAAAAGAAACGGCAAAAAAATATGGATAGAAAGTAAAAATTTACGAAAATTAAATTTTTTTTAAAAAAAAGTTGTAGTAACGCGTTATTTTAAAGTTAAACGAAAGGTTTTTTTATAATATACGGTAGCGGATAGCTTTAGGGTAATAACGGAATTATTAGCAGTATATAACGAAAATTTATAACGATAATTAATAATTAAATTAAAAAGGGATTTTTTAATTTAATAAAAAAAGCGTTATTTTATAAAAAAGTATATTACGTTATAAGAAAATATGTACGTAAAGAAGAGAGATAGATTAAAAATGGTTAAGTATTAAGTTAAAAGCAAAAGTTGTATATTATAGTTTAAATCAAATTTTTTAAAACTTAGAAAATTGTTAATTTATATACAGATTTTAAAGAAATTAAGTATTTCGAGAATTATTATAAAATAATTTTTATAGGTTTTTTATTTAAATGCCTTTTAAGTTAATAAACTTTTATTACCTTTTAGTTAAGCCCTTAATTAGGCCTTTTATTTTTAGCGTATAATAAAATTTAATACCGAATCTTTTAAGCGATATATCTTAATAACGTAATAAGAAATATATAATAATTTTTATATTAATTAATTCGTTTTTACGAAACGATTATAATACGGATTTTTAATCGTAATTTATTGCAAAAAGTAAAGTTAATATCGGGTACGAATATGAATAAAATTATTGTAATTATGTTATAACGTAGAATTTTTTTTATAACACGTTACTCTTTTTATATTTTTTTAAGGTTTTCGATTTTTGCAATTTTTTAAAGCGATTAATTTTTGTTATTGTAACCTTTATATATATATAGATTTATATAGTTATTTTGGTTATAATTATTAATTGCCGTTAATTAACGTTTTTAAGTAAGTTATTTTTGGTTTTTTTAATTTTAAACTATTAAATATTATAAGGTTTTTTTTTAAATACCGTATAGGTTATTAAAAATTAAAAGCTTTAATATTATCCGTAAGGTTATAAATAAGATAATTTATTACCTTTTTTATATTTTTAAAAGTTTATACCCGGTTAAAACCGTAAAAGCTTATTAAAATAAACTTATTTTCGTTTAGCTTTTTTCGAAGTTTTTCGCCGTTTAATTAAAGGCGGTATTCTTTCCGTTATTTACGATAAAGGTAATGTAGATTATAAGTTTATTTCTTTATCGCCCGATAGTTTTGCGTTAATATTAAGGTCGAATTTATTAGCCTGCGCGTTAACTTTAAAAAGGTTCGGTTTTTTTATTGCTTTATTAGTTTTTTTTTAAAGTTATATTTTTATCGTAAACGTTACTTTTATTAAATAAATCGAATTTATTACCAGGTTTTTTAATAAAAATTTTAAGGCGGCTTTTTTAACGAAAACGGTACGATATAGGTCTTTATTAACGAGAGGTTTTTTGCGAAATTACGTTACGTTAGGATCTTTTTTTAAAATAACCTTTTATTTTTTTCGGACAAAAAAGGGATATTTTTTAAATTTTTTAATTACCGCTCGTTTCGAATAAGATTGTTATTAAATATTATATTTACCGTTTCCTTTTTTCCATATATTTTACCTTTATCGTATCCTTTTTTTAGAGCTGATTATTAATACGTAACTTTATTTCGGCAATAAAGTTTTCGTATACGGGCTTTAAAACGGCAGGGCGTTTAATTGCGAATTTGTTTTTTACTATATAAAAGGAAAAAAGGGTTATAAAGATTTCGGTAAATTTAACGTTTTATTATATTCGAAGGCTTGAGCCTTATAAGCGAAAATTCTTTTTTTCCGATTTTTTAGATTACTTTTTTATAAAGCCGTTTATAAGTTTTTCTATAAATCCTTTTATAAGTCTTTTTATAAGACTTTTTATAAATTATTTTTAACTTTTTTAAAGTTTTTCGTAAAGCGTTTTTTTGGGCCTTAATTAAGCTAATTAGGTAATAGATTAGGTTATAACTCGTTTAGAAAGGACAACGGCGATGGCGTGTTCCTAACGATAATCTTTTTACCTGTATTATCGCGAACGAAACCAAAATTTTTAAATATAAACGCGAAATCCTTGTTATTTTTTTCCCGAACGGCGGAAGCGTTCGGTTTGAAGGAACCCATCTTTTCTTTAAGGGACTAATATTACGAAGTTATCGTTACGAAGTTATCATAAAGTAGCTAAAAGGGTTGCAAAAAAAAACTTCAGCGCTAGCTAAAAAAATCGTAATATTACCATTTATATATATGGAAAACGTCAGCTAAGAAAGCGGTAACTCCTTTAGGTTTAGGCCCTGGAGTTAATACGAATGATACATTGTTACTTCTCAGTTTTATTATGTGTACTGATGTACACATGGTCAATAGGCCATTAGGCTACTAAGAAGTTATCGATCACACTCTTAGATTTCGTTCCGACCGTGGTTCCGGCTGGCTGGGCGTTGGCCCGTAACACACCTTTAGAGCCCCTTAAATTAAGGGTTGGCATATAAATAAGCACCGGTTAACCCCTTTCGATAGCGCATATTTTACCTCCAAAGGTGCCATCAATAATCATGTTGCTTTCCTATTTGCGAAATTTCAAGACGCAGGCATGGCCGCCTCGTCCCACTTTCACGGAGGCCGATGTTCCTGCCGGCTCCCAGGCGTGCCGCGTTTTCATTGTGACAGGAGGTAACGCGGGCATTGGGTTTGAGCTATGCAAGATCTTATTCGCGGCCGGCGCAACTATATACATGGCCTCTCGCTCTGAAGTGAGTGTTTAAAATCCTCTCTGTATTCATCTTCCGCCGAAACTACATTCCTGACCCTTGCCTAACAGGACAAAGCGGAAGCAGCCATCAAGGAAATCACAGAGGGTGTCCCCCAGAATGGATCTGGCAGAGGCCAAATCAAGTACTTGCACCTAGATCTACGCGATCTCCACTCTGTTAAGGCAGCTGCACATAGCTTTGCCCAACAGGAGCCCAAGCTCGACGTTCTCTGGAACAATGCGGGTACAGGCGCCAACGGTATCAAGTTTGGCGAACGCACAGCACAGGACCTGGAGCCGATGATGGGCATGCACTGCGTCGCGACTTTGCTTTTCACTGAACTACTCGTCCCCCAGCTCAAGGCCGCCGCAGCCGTGTCAGCAAGCGGCAAGACACGCGTCGTGTGGCTAGCAAGCGGGCTAGTAGACGAAGCGGCACCGGAGAACGGCGTTGACTTCGCCATTCTAGACAAAGGGCTTAAGAACCGGGCTAAAAACTACGGGGCCTCGAAGGCGGGCACCTGGATCCTAGGTCGCGAGTTCGCGAGACGGTACGGAAAAGACGGCATTCTCAGCGTGATTCTAAACCCAGGGAATTTGAAGTCAGGGTCTTTTGCCGGTACACCACCTCTTGTCATGCTCTTCATGAATGCCGTTATGTTGTACAAGCCTGTCTTCGGCGCTTATACGGAACTCTTTGCCGGACTATCGCCAGAGGTCACAATGGAGCAGAATGGGATCTATATCATACCCTGGGGCAGGTTGCGTCCTGACCATACCATTTTGCGGAAAGACATCGTTAAGGCCATGAAACCAGAGGAGGAAGGAGGCCTGGGATACGGGGGCAGGTTTTGGGATTGGTGCGAGGCACAGTGGAAACCTTTCGTTGCATAGGCGCTGCTCTAGAGAGAAGACCAAACCATGATCCCTGGACCCCAAGGACAGATGAAGGGCACTTGTCCTTGGTTCATTATGCAGCATTAATGATCCATCCTATTAAAAGTAAACTAGCAATGTCCGGTAATAACTACTACCCGTTATGGTCAGGTTATACATATTCCATGCTCAGGCTTGACTCTCGGCGGCAAGCCTGCAGTGTTGCGCCGTTAAGACCTGCCACGTAAGGAGAGCTCCATCATTCCGCCTTTGATACCGACAGGTTTCGTTTAAATCTGTGCCAGTGCTCTTGAGGGCAGCCTCAATCTGGAGGGTAGGGCTGCAAGACTGAGGCGGGCCTTGTATGGTTTAACCCATTAGGTAATGCCGTTAGCTGCGGTTACCTTAGTCTTACGGCGGCTATGTCACGACGATTGTCTTTTACTTGGGTCTCTCGGAATATACACCAACATGATGTAGAGCAGATTGAGAAGCCTTGGACCACTCTTCTGCAAATATTACCTGTCGTACTCGTATATACTTGATACGAGGGAGGGTTACATTGCATGCCTTAGGGGTTGATGTTCCCGTTCTTGGACCAACAGCATAAAACAACCCACTTGAAAGTTGGCGCTAATCTCCCTCACCAGCTATGTGGTAGTACACGGCACAAAGGTAAGCAAAGCGCTTATAGTGCATGTCAGTTACACAGTTGGTAATACATGAGCTTATTTTCGTGGCCAGCACTCTACAGGCCTCTCTGGAAGACGCCGATACAATTTCCGGAGCCTCGGATTCTCCGCGAGCAAATTAGAAAGCTGCCATCCCATTAGTCTCTCTAATCTAGTTCTTCTGGACGGCTTGAGTTTGTGTCAGAGAATTTGGTGCAACAGCGTGGAAGGCTAGAAGAAACAGTTTTGCAGGTAGATTAGACCCAGTAACGCCTGGCCCTTTTTCAATATGTGGGAGGAAAAGGGCCATATATATACACCTAACACCCCTGTATAGCCCCTATATAGCCCCTCTAGAGCATTCCACCTTGGCACGTGACAGTTTGCCCTGCCCACCAATAATCCTGTCAAACAGCCTGAGACTACGAAATATAAGTATCCTTGTTGCAGCTTTATTCGTATATTGATGTTGATGATAATAACAGCTAATTATTTTCTTCAAGGTCTCAGAAAATTAATTCCTTATATAGATTAACTGTTTTTCTTATATTCTTTATTTATCAATGTAATAAACGGCCCGGTTCCTTTCGACCTTACTTTATTATATCCGATATACCTTTTAATAAGGCTATTACAGATTTCGTTAACGTTTATTATGTTAAGATTTTTAATAAATAAAGTTCTTCCGAAACCGATTTAAATTATCTTTTATTAAGAATTTTTATATTATTTTATACTTTATTCGAGGCGTTATAAATTCCTTTGTCAATTGCTTTTTTTTAAGTAAATTTCAATTATTAAATAATTTTTTTTATTTTTAAAACCTTCACGCATTTTTTATACGCGTTATTTATAAATAATATCGTAAAATCTTTAATTATTATATTATTTGTTTTTTTTACTTAATATATTTATGTTGTATAAATTTCTATATTTTAATTAATAATTATATATTTTGATGTATTTTAGTTTCGTTGTTAATTTTAAAACGTTTTGTGTAAGTAGTTTAAATATTTATTTATTATTATAATTTATTATTAAAAGGTAATTGAATTTTAAATTTAATATTTTTAATAACCTATTTAAAAATAAATTTTTAACCGCTTAATTTAAAATTATTAACTCTGCTTTAATTATAATTATAATGCAAGACTAAATAGGTTTAAACTTTATTTTCCAAGCTGAGCCAAATATACTGAAAACTATTATACGATATAATTTATACGATAAATATATACCTAATATCTTCGAATACGGTAACTGATTAATAGTTTTTACAGTTAAAATAAATTAATATTTTAATTTTCTAAAAGCTTATTTTTAAAGTTAGTTTCTAAGCCTTAATAAAACGCAATTTTTCGATTAATATCGGCTTAACAGGTTTGTATGCATAATTACCGATAAACTTCGACCTTAATAAACTTGAGGCCCGCTAGCTTTACGGTCCGGTAGGGTTAAATAATAATAACTTAAAAAATATTAAGTTTTATACGATAAACCTTAAAAATAAACCTTAAAAGCAAACCTTGAAAGCAAACCTTAATATAAAACCTTAATTATATATAGAAAATTAACATTTTTCCTAGCCCTTATTAATTTCGATCGTTTTTACAGCTTTTAAATTTACTTAAAACAGCATACTGCGTAAATTCGAATATACGATATCAGTAATCTATAATCGCAGAGTTTTTATAAAAGCCGTTTTATTAACGATGTATAATTTTTACAAAATTATCAAATAAAACAAAACTATCGATTTTATTATTAATTTAAAAAAATCATTTTAAAATAATCGATTTCGATTTTTTATATTCGGATGTAATTTAATATGTAAAAATAACGGTAATCGATTTTTATAAAAACGTATGCCGAAAAATATAACGATTATAAAAGAATTATTAACGAAATTTTTAAAAAATAACCGGTTTAATAATTCCAAAATTTAAATTTTTAAACTATATATATTAAAGAATTACGAGCGATAATTTGCCCGGTTACTTCGGATGACGAAAACAGTCTAGAATTTCGATAAAAATCGACGTAAATAGGAGCTGCGGGATAAAGTAATTCGAAATCGCCTTAAAATAAAACGCCTGCAAAAGGAATGAGTCTAGTAAAGCCTAGGAATTAAGGTAGCAATCTATTATTTGTCCAATTTTTTACACGGCTACGTCTTTTCTAAGAAGAAATTATATATATTTGTTTTATATTTTATAATGTTTTCGGATAATAAAATCTTAAATTTTTGAAAAAAAATTCTTTCGATTATATCATTAACAAACCAAACGTTATTTATATATAGTATAACCTAAACGTTTTCGTTATTTTTATATCGAATTACTTTATTTATAATTTCGTAATAAGCGTTTAACGGATTATAATTACAACGTATTAATTATAAGATAATAAATACGATATTAAGGTATATGAAATTAATAACAAAAAGGATTAAGTTAACCTTTTTTAATATAACTTTTAATATTTATTTATTATCGTTTTTTCGAATTGAAAAAAAGATTTTAAAAATATGAAGAATTTATTTAACGTATCGATTTAATATTACATTATTATCTTATAACGTATTAAATAAGTAATATATTAATTATATTTTTAACGTATTAAAACCGGATAAAAAACGTTTATATATTAAAATTAAAAATACGGTTAATAATCGATTTTTTTTCGGTCGGCATTAATTTTCGTAGATTAAATATGTGACGGCTATAGGTTTAACCAACTATTAAACCTAGTCGTACGGTTTATGTTGGCAGTGGTATTGTAGAATTTTAAGTAATAAGGTGATAGTTACGTCTGGTAATAGCAGATAACCGTAGGTAATTTAGGTAACCAAATTGTAATTATAAGCTGGTGCTATTTAAGTTATAAAAATAATAAGTATATATATATTTATTTTGGTTCGATATATTTGAACTAGCTCGATTTATTTATAGTGGTTAAGTTTCGTTAAGCCCGTCGAGCCCGTCGAGTTGCTTCTTTTATTCGACTGGTTTAAAGCGTTAAGTTTTATTTTCTTTATTAAATTTATCGAGCCGGTTACGTAAGTTAAAACCCTTTATCGGAAATGTTTATATATCCTCCGATTATTTGGTAATAGGCCAAATTTTTAAGTTATAATACGATTTTTTTTTGAATTTTTGCCTTTAAAAACTAATTTGTTTATTGTATCGTTTAATAAGTAATTTTTTTTCCTTTTTATTATTTTATCTTATAACCTAATTATTATATTTAGTTAAATTAAAAAGTAACGATTTCGTTATAAACGTAATAACGTTTTAATTTTATCGGCACGAATTAACCATTTTAATTTTAACATATTTTTTAACCTTTTTTATTTTCGTTATAAATTTAAAAACGAAACTTATAAGGTTTATTTTAGTTTTGAAAAATATTTTTATTATATTAAGCATATTAATTTTTATAATTTTTTTAATTTTTCCGAATTAAAATATCGAAAGTTAATAAATAAAAAAGACCGATTAATACTTTAAAAATGTTTTACCGAAAAGGAATTATTTAAAGCTTAATAATACTTTAACGAATTATTTAATTATTTAATTCGGTTTCGGAGTTAAAAAAAATTATTACGATAACGTAAAATCGAAATGTTACGTTAAGGAATTTAAGGTATAAAAACGATAAAAAAAATTTAAACGTTTAAAACGAAAATAAAGGTAGTTAAAAACTGAAGTGGTTATATCCGCGTAAGTTATGTTTTTTGTTAATTGGTTTAATATTAAGGGAACGAATTAAGTACCGTTAAATAACGTAAATTGAAATTTTAATTTTGGCGGCTTTAACGTTATTAATAAAAGTTTTTTAAAAGGCGCTGGATATTCGTAAAGTTTTTTGCTGGTTTTTAAATATTTTCGGAATCTAAATAATTTTTTTATTTAATTAGGTATTAAATAAGTTCGTTTTATTTCCGTATATTTAATATTTTCTTTATTTCGTAAATTAGTACGTTTTTTATAACTTTTTATTTTATTTTGTATTAATTTTAATCGTATTTGTTATTAATTCCAATAAGGATATATAAAAAACTAGATGGGATTTGATTTTCGGTAATAGCTTTAATTCGTAATTATTTTTTAAAACTTTTTTAGTAATTTTGTATAAATTAATATATTTAAAATCAAGTTTTTTAATAAGTCGTTTAATTTAAATATTTTTCGTAACTAAATAAATTATCTTTTTTTCCGAAAAAGTTAATTTTTTTAATCCTTTTTAATTATAATATTTGCTTATTTAGTTACGTACGAATTTAAGTTTTATTTTTATTTCGGTATATAATTACTTTAATTATTTTAATATCAAAATTGTTTTAACGTTAATTAATTTTTCGTATAAATTTTTATAAACTTTTGGTATAAAACCAAAATTAATAATTATTAATATCGTTTTAATACTTTTATAACAATTGGTATTATAAGTTAATTATATAATTAGTAACTTTTTAACTTAATTATTTTATTCGTAATTAACGTAATATCGTAAATACGTTTTTAACGTTTAATTAATTCTTTTTTATTTATCCGTTTATTTACGGTTTAAATACGTTAAATAATTTATAATTTAATTTAATTTAAATTATTAATTTTTGCTAAAATATTGAAATAAAGATTATGCCTTTATTTGATATAATTTCCGTTAAAAGTTTGTAAGTATTTAAAATATATCGAAAAAAAATATATGCGAATTATTTTATATCGGTATTTTCGTTATAAAGTAAAAAATAAAAAAATTTCGTAAATCCATTAATAATTACGAAAATATTATTATAATATATTTTTATAAATAAATCTTTTAATATAAAAAACTTAATAATAAAGTTAAATATAATAAAATTTTATAATCGTTTTAAAATTAATAATAGTTATAATTTTCCGTAAAGTTTATATCGTCATCTTTTTACTTTAGCGTAAATATTACATTATTATATTACCTTCTATACCGTTAATTTTATTTTAAGAAAATAATATATTTATTATAAACGTTTTAAAGTTTTATAAATTTTTGGATATTTATATAGTTAATATTTATATATGTTTCGTATCAAAATTTTTAAAAGTTTTTTTAATATTTAAATTTTATTTATTCGTTATTTTTTAGGTAAGTTATTACTGTATTGCTATATACGTTAATATATATTAATTAGAATTCTTTGTATTATAATAATTTATTATTATTATAAATATTCTTTAAGTATTTTATCGAAAATTATTTGTTATATCTTAATTTTAAATTTTTTAAGTTAGGTTATTTATTAAATACGTTTATTTTATTACTTTTTAATTTTTTGCGATAAAATAATAACGTAATTGAATTTAAAAAGATATTTTACGTAACATAATTATTTTCCGATTAGTTTTTGTAATATAAAAAAATATATAATATTTTTATAATTTATATATATCTTGATTTGGTATATATTACCCTTAAAATAATATTTAAATTTTTTAAAGGCGTTAACGATATGACGGCACTGGCAGCTGGGGCACGTCAGACCCCACTTTTGTACAGCTGATAGCAACGCAGCCCTTGGCCTATTTAAGTCTGCCGCATAAATAATCATTTTTTTCCTTTTTTTTTTTCATTTTAAAATCCTTATTTATAGCTTGTTAATAAACTAACGTTTTATTATATATAATGGCCGTAACATTATTTTAAAGTTACTATTTTCGTTAAATCAAACGATTAATAAATATAGTATCGTTAAATTAAGCGATTAATAAAAACTATTTCGTTAACCTAATAATTAATAAATAAGGTACTTTACCGTCGAGGCATAACGATATAAAACAACGTACAAAACCAAACTTGGCAGGTATAAGAATTTGCCTATTAAAAAAGTTTGGATATGCAAAAGACGATATATACCCGGACTTAACCCGAAAACTTGCCTACGGAAGTATTAAAATACTAGACCCCAAAACCTAAACCCGACCGACCGGCAAATAGCGACATGCCGAAAACAAAAAGATTAAAAAAGTTCGCGCTTACTTAAAAAAGTATTAAAATACCGATTAAACCGAAGCCTTTAAAATAGAAACTTTACTTACCAAACCCGACCAACCGGCAGATAGCGACATGCCAAAGATAAGAAGATTAAAACTTACGCCTGCCTACGGAGGTATTAAAATCCCCCACCTCGATTAACGGCCGCGACCTCTATTACGCGCGCCCGGCTACGATTTAATATGCCGCGTTCACGATTATTCGCGTCCGGCCACGATTTAATCGCCGCATTTTCGATTATACGCGCCCGGCCTTAAAAAACGGTAAACTTAATAATTTAAAAATTTTAATAAAGTAATAATAAAGTATTAGAAATAAAGGTAATAAGAAAAAAACGATACGACCGGTCGGTTAAATAATTGGCTAATTCCTAACTTAAATACTTTCTTTCCGTTCGTATGCAAGTTTTTAAAAGAAAATAATATAACGGTACTGGCAATTGGGGCACGTTAAACCCCACTTTTGTACAGCTAATGGCAGCATAGCCCTTGGCCTATTTAGGTCTGCCGTATAAATAGCCATTTTCTTCCTTTTTCCTTCCTTTCTTCATCTTGGAATCTTTGTTTATAGCTTGCTAATAAACCAGCGTTCTGTTGCATATAATGGCCGTGACAAACGATAACTAGGAATTTTTTATTGTATATAAGGTAATTTAACTCGGTTTTATATAATTTATAAAAGTAAAAAGTAATAAGGTAAAAGTTTTTTTAATTATTTTAATATTCGATTATTATTTTTAAAACGTAATCCGAAACGTTAATTTTTAACTTAATTAATCGCTTCAAGTTATATATAATTAATATTAGTTTATTAATTAAAGAGTTTTTAATTTATTAAAAAATCTTTTATTTTTTTAATATTTATTCGAAAAAAAAATTTTTAATAAATTTTATTAATAATATAACCATTTTGCTAAAATTACGTATAAATCTTTTATAATAATTAACGAATTTAAAAAATATTTATATTTTTTAACGTTAATAAATTATATTTATTTTTTAATTATTACGAATTTTTTAAAATTTATTTTAACATATTTAAAAATAATAATATATTTTAAGTATTTTATTTTTTATACATAAAAAATGTTTTTTTCGGCGTTAATTAAAAAATTAGTACTTTATAAATATATTTTATATATTTTTCCTTAATTTTCGAATAAATTAGAATGTCGTTAAGATAATATATAACGAAAATATTTAAATATTTTCGTAATACGTAATTAATTATTCGTTAAAAAATTGCCGGTACGTTTATAAGTTTAAAAGGTATAATAAGATATTCGAAAAATCCGTATTTAGTTTTAAAAGTTATTTTTTATTCGTTATCTAATTTAATTTATATTTAATTATATCGTTTTTTTAAGTTTAAAAATATAAATTATTAAATTCCGTATAAATAATTCTTTATTTCGGTAATTAATAATAATCAGGTTTTATCCTTAACGGTAATATCGTTAAATTATTTATAATTAATAACGAATTATTATTTTTTATTTTTTCTTAATACGAAAAATATTATATATAATCTTTTTTCAGCTTATTTTTAAAATAATTACGTAATATCTTTAATTTTATTTAATTCAGGTTATAAATAGGGTAAAAAATAATCGTTTTATTATTTTTAAAAATTATTTCGTAATTTTATTTATTATAAAATAACAATTTTGTTTTAAACTTTTTTTAAAATAATTATTTATATTTATAATATTTTAATAATACTTTAATTATTTATTTTGATAACTTTTTAAATTTTAATAATAAATCTTTATTTATTTACCGAAATCGTATTTTAAAATTTATAATAATATGCCGTATTTTTTTGGTATACTCTTTATTTATTGCATATTTTGTCCCTTTAAATAATAAAATTTTTGTCGTATTCTTATACTTATATTTATTAACTTTACTAATTAAATATTAAGATTTTACGTCATTTTATATATCAATAAAAAATAAAACGAAATTTACC
Source organism: Monosporascus sp. CRB-9-2 (assembly GCA_004155915.1). Lineage (NCBI taxonomy): Eukaryota > Fungi > Ascomycota > Sordariomycetes > Xylariales > Monosporascus > Monosporascus sp. CRB-9-2. The sequence goes on from QJOA01000339.1 coordinate 27,184, forward strand.
TAACTAGTTTTTTAATCGATAACTAAATTATATTATTTTAACTATAATAACCCGAAAATTATATCGTAATCCTTTATTAAAATAATATCGAAATTAATAATTTATTTTTTCCTTTTAACGAAAGTTTTAAAATAATTAATTTCGCGTTTAACCTATCTATTATTATAGCTAAATATTTAACCTTCGGCATTTTTAACCTTATAAAAACCTTCCTTATTTTATTATAATAACTATAACTTATTTATTATTTTTAAGGCGATATAATTTCCCTATATAGTTCCGCAATCCATTATTACGGTATGTCCTTTTTTCTTAATTCGTATTTATATTATAATTAATTTTTTTTACCGTTTTTATTACGTATAAAACCCTTTTAAGATATTATTATTTACCTTTATTTTTCTTGCCAGCTTAAAGCTCCTTTATAAATAACATTAATTTTTTAAACTATTTTCGAATTTTATAATTTGTTTTAAAAATTATTCATTTAATTTTTATAATTATTATAAATATTTGTTTTATTATCGTAACGTAACTTTTAAATAAATAATTTGTTTTTAAAAAGCCTTCTTAATAATATATTCTAATTTTAAAACTTTATTCCCGTAAAAAAAATTTATTAAATTTTTTCTTAAAAAATACGCCGTTTTATTAGATTTTTAATAAACGTTAATTAAAATTATAAATCTATAATTATTTTTTGGTAATAATTTTTTATTCTTTTTTAAACTAACTTTTTTTACGTTTAATAATTATATTAATTATAATAATAAAAAAGGTTTTTATAAAATAACTCCTTTTTTTAGTTAATTTTTAAATACTATTAATTAATTAATTTCGTTTTAAATCGTTATTTTTTATAAATATCGGTATAATTTTTCGGTTTTTCGGGTTATTATTTATTTTGTTATTAAAATTAAAACTTTATTATTACATTTATATAATTCGTCGTACGATATATTTTTTATAATTTTCGTATATTCCGTATTAATATTATCTATAATTAACGGTATAAAGCTTTCCGTATTAATCGGGTTTTTTTAAATATAAGTTTTTATCTTATTTCCGGTATTTTTTTATTTAAATATTAAATATTATTTAATCGTTTTTTTTATCGTTATTATACTTAAGGAAATAAATTATATTTTTTCAATCTTTTTTATCCTTTATGCTTTTAAAAATATTTTATAAAGATTAATTTAATAAAAATAACTTTTTTAATTATTATTATTTAAATAACTTTTTAATTTTTTTTAATTCTTATCATACTTTTAATAAAAGGTTATAATTATTTTAAATATAAATTATATTAATCGTTTTTTTATCGTTAATTTCCTTTCGGTACTAGTTTTCGAAAATTAAAATTTATTATTATAATTATTTTTAACTTTTATATTATCGTATAATATATCCTTATTTTTCGTAATTATAATAAATAATTAAACCTTTTTTAAATTAAATAATTTTTAATTTTATAAGTTTTAAATATATTTCGTAAAAAATCGAAAATAAATTACGTTTTTTTCTTTAATTAATTTTAAAATAATTTAATTTCGAAATAAAATACCTTATTTTATCGTTTTTTAAATTATCGATTATCGATTTTTACGGCTTTAACGATATATTTATTAAAGTTTATAATCCGGTTTTTTTTAATTAATTTATTTTTAACGTTTTTTCTTATAAAATATATTAATTATAATATTATTTTCGTTATTTTCGTATTCGGTTTTAACGGTTAAACTTTTAAACATTACGGTATATTTAAACATTAAATTTTTTTATCGTAATTAAAAAAAATTTTAAGTTACGTTTCGTTTTTTGTCCGGATTAATAAAGTTATTTCGGAATTTATTTTTAAAATTAATATAATATTTTAAAAAAAATTTTAATAATTTTTTTTTCGGATTTTTTAACCTATAGGTAATTTCGTATAATAAATTCGAATTAATTTACGGCGTTTTTAATAAGGTAAATTATTATAATAAAAATTTAATTTAATAAACTTTTTAACTTTAAAAATTAAAAATACGTTTTAATTTAAGTAAAAAATATTTAAACGTTTTTTTTTTATAAAGTTCGGATTTTTTAACTTTAATTTTAATAATCGTTATAATTAATATTTTAATTTTAAATTAATTTTTAAATTATTTAATTCTATTTTTAAATCGGGTAATTTTTATTTAAAATTATTGAATAACGTTATCTGCGATATTAATTAATATAATAATAATATTAAATATTATTTAAAATTTAACGGTATTATTAAATAAAAATTTATAACGTATAATGATTATAAATTTAATTAATTATTAAATTTAATCGTATAATTTATATTAATAATAATATCGTAAAATTTTAAATAATAAAGTAATAATTACGTTTAATAATAATAAATAATCGTAAATAATTTAAATGATTAAATTATAATTATAAATTGGTATTATTTAAGTTATGGAAATTATAAACGTATATATATTTATTTTAATTCGATATATTCGAATTAATTCGATTTATTTATAATAATTAAGTTTCGTTAAGCCTGTCGAGCCCGTCGAATCGCTTCTCTTGTTCGATTAGCTTAAAGCACCAAGCCTTATTTTTTTTATTAAACCCATCGAGCCGGTTACGTGAGCCAAGACCCTTTATCGGAGATGTCTATATATCCTCCGACCGTCTGGCAATGGGCTAAGTCCTTGGGTCATAACAAAATATGGTATTAGGTCGGGCAAATTTGTAATTAGATCGGGATCTTAAAATAAAAAATATAACCGTATATATAAAACTATATTTAATATAAAAAAGTTTAAACTTTTTTTTAACTTAAACATTTAAATTTATTTAAACTTTTCTTATAAGCCGCTTTATAAAGATAATATTAAGAAATAAATAATTAAAGTTAAATAATAAAAAAGTTTAAAAAAACCGGATAACTTATTTATTTCCGCAGTTCGCTTATTTAATATGTTATAATAAATATTTTTATAATTAAAACATAATTAATATTTTTTTACCTAAGTTGTAAAAGAAAAACTATTTAATTTTTAATTAATTAAAAATTAAAAATTAACTTTAACATTAAAGTTTTAAATATGTAATATAATAATTAATAAATTATACGTTTATTAATACGATATTATTTTTTAAAAAATAAAATTACGGTATATAAATATATATAATTATATATTTCGAAAACTCGTAAAAAAATTTTAATTAAAGTAAATTATACGTTTACGGATAATATATTAATTAATAAATTAATAAATGTTTTATTATATAAACTTTTTAAATATTTAAAAAAAAATTAGTAAATATTATAAAAGTTTTTAATCGACGAAAAAATAATTTAAAAATAATTTTTAAAATGCCGCGGGTTACGCGACGGCGCAGTCGGTCCTCGCCCTTTTCTCGAGCCTGTCCGTCATCTTGCGCTTCTGGTCGAGGATAATTGCGCCATGTTGACTCGACATCGACGACTGGTTGTCGCTGGTAGACCTAATGGTCCATCACGGGCTCACTGCCGGCATATTCGTTGCGTTCGTGGGAGCGCACTTCAGATGGAGCACCGCCTTGGTTATGGCGGAAGACGCAGGCTCTACTGCTCTGCCGCAGAAGGTCCAGCCTCCCCGAAATGACCTTCCGCTAAAAACAATCCCCGGAGGCGGCTACCAGCGATACGCACAGATTACCTTCATAGATACGGTCCTATATGAGATTACCTCCACCAGCCTTAGGCTCTCGATGGTGGTTTTCTATGGGCGCATGTTTCCCACCCGGATGGTTCGATGGGGATGCTACCTACTCGGCGACACATGTATCAGTTGGTTCTTCGCCCTGGACATCACCAATGTGGTCGCTTGCCAACCGATCGCGTACCAGTGGGATCAAAGTTTCGATGGTGGCCGATACATCAACCGTCCCCTCTCGTTCATCTTGCAGGGCGTCCTAAACTGTGTCATCAACACCGCAATGGTGATGCTTCCCATCCCCAAGGTTTGGCGGTTGCAACTATCCAAAAGAAATATGGCGTCGGGGCCGTTTTCTTGCTAGGTGAAATGTCCGTTCTTTCCTGGAGCAGGAGGATGATCTGGAAAGGCTTATACTGGCTATGATACGCCCAGTGTCGCCGTGGCCAGCCGGGTACGCGTTGCTGCCGTATCCTTATTTGTGGAGCAAGGGAGCCAGATTATCAGCGGTCGTGAGTCCGACCGCCGAAGGCAGAGCTCCGTTCTCGCGAAGTCTAGACGTTGAGCATCTTTACTCAAAACGGACACAGCCATTGTTCCTAACGCCATTATATGCACCCAATCAGCCCAATTTTAGATTGAAATACAGCAGGTAGACTGAAGAACTCAGCTGCCGTTGGTTATCAAGTTAAGTAATGCCCCGGGTTCTCGATCGCCAAGCCGGCAGATTGCCAATAGCCCAGCGAGTACCGTGCCTATTCAGGTAATCTCCATTTTAGCCACTAAGACGGCATGGACGACATTCTATCGGCACTGACGATGTGCACTTCGCTGAGTTACACGATATGGGAGCGCTGTTTGAATATCAGTAGAGCGTCCCGCTCGGCCTGGCCTGGTCGACCATGGCCCAGCCGAACAACCTACAAACCTGAACGCGAACTACAAGTCTCTCAAAAATGAAAGCATCGCAAATTCTCTCAAAGGCCCTCCTCGCCGCCGTGTCGCTAGCCCAGACGCCGCCGGGCTTCACGCCGAGCGTCGAGACGAAGCTAGAGGTGATCTTTGGTACCAAGGCGGTATCCGAGCCGGGGTTGTCGTTCACGAGGCAAGGTGAGAGTCACGACTAATTAGTCCAGCGCGGGTTGGTAGAAGCAAAATGACTGACATTACCTTTCAAGAGACCTCGAGACAGCCCACAATCGGGACGACCACCCCTCTGAACGGGACTGCCTATGTGTGGATGCTGATTGGTAAGACTACTCCCCCCCTACAACACTGCTAGTCCACTAACACTCCTTCTTAGATCTCGACGCGTACGAATCCTCCCTCTCCTTTTAGCTAAGTCCCTACAGATACCTACATCCCTCTTCAGTCCCCTTGCCTTTACCACACCTCTCCCTCTACACCCTTTATCCGCATTTCCCATTATATCTCTATACCTACTCATCCCCGTGCTTTCCCCTTAATCTCCCTCTCTCCGCATCCGGCCTCCCCAACATCAAAAATTAACTTCCCCCCGCGCGCAGCTCAACCAACTTCGCAAACCCGGGCGCGGGCCAGCCTGCGACGTACCTGCACACGGTGATCCGGGATTTCGCGCCGTCGACATCGCCCAACGCGGGCGGGGTGTACGTGCTGCAGTCCTCGCAGACGGGCCCCGTCGCCTGGTTCCCGCCGATGCCGCCGGCCCAGAACCCGCCGCACCCGCACCGCTACACGAACCTGCTGTGGGAGCAGCCGGGCGGCCGCGGGTGGGCCATCCCCCAGAGCGCGGGGAGCATGCTGCAGACGCAGAAGCTTGGATTCGACGTCGCTGCCTTCCAGACCGCGGCGGGGCTCGAGGATCCCGTGGCCGCCGTTTGGTTTAACGTCACGGGCTAAGGTGAGTGGATGGGTGGTGAGGGGCGCTGGTTGGCGCGAGGAAGGGGGTCATGTGAGTGCGTGAGCGAGGAAGCGCCGTTCGGGCTAAAACAATCAAAGTACGGGCGCAGGTTCGTGATGATATGGGTGGAAGAAGTTGTTTATCATACTACGAGGAATACGCCGATATCTGTACATAAGGCCTCCAGTAACACAGATTATTCCAGGTGATTCCTAGCATCCCGGCGAAAGGTATCTAACCCTGTCGTGGCATGCCAGTGCTCCCTAGTCCCTCTGTGTCTCCCACCAATCACGAAGGAGGCGCGCCGGGGAAATACGACCCCTTCGGCAGCGAGTCCAGCGCGTCGCGATTGACGGCCTTCAGGTCCGGGTATCCCGCGACGTTCATCAGGATGTCGAGGTCCGCGAGCAGGGCCTTGAGCTCGTGTGTGATGCCCTCCTCGCCGCCGACGCTCAGCGCGTAGACCCACAGGCGGCCGATGAAAACGAACTTGGCGCCGAGCGCGAGCGCCTTGAACACGTCGGCGGCGCCGCGGATGCCGGAGTCGAACATGATCTATGACAGACACGCTTGTATGTTAGCAACAGGTCGCTTTTGCATTTTATCGTAAATTAATTTAGAAAGATGGCAACGAATTTTCAGTTAGGGCAATCATAATGTAACCAAGGAAACTAGAAAAGGCGGGAGGAGGCCGTTAAGCAGAGACGAGGAAACAACCTACGTATGTCTTGTCCCCCACAGCCTCGACGATCCTCTCCAGCGCGTCCAAACTCGCAACCGCGCCGTCCACCTGCCGGCCCGCGTGATTACTGACGACGATGCCGTCGACGCCGAGCTCGACGGCTCGCCTCGCGTCGCCGGGGTGCTGGATCCCCTTTATGACGAATGGTTTCCCGCCGCTGACGCGGCGCCACTGCTCAATCAGCCAAGGTAAACGATCCCAGGTGAAAGAATGGCCGTGCCAGATGTGGCCGTCGATCCAGGCGGCGCCGACCCCCTTCGGCTGCGTGTCGGGGTCGAGGTTTAGTTGTTCTAGTCGGTCCCGGAAGGCCGCGTCCCCGAGCCCGAGGTCACCCGCCCCATGCTCGTGGTAGAAGGCGTAGTTGCCGAGCGCCGCGTCGTCGTGCCGCCACCCCAGCTGCCACGTGTCTGTCGTCAGCATCAGCGCCTCATACCCGCTCGCCGCGGCGCGCTCCAGCATGCTCAGCGTCACGGCATCGTCGGGGCTCCAGTACAGCTGGTAGAACCGGACGCCCTTAGTGCTGCCGCTGCCGCCTCCGTCATCTTTGCCAGCGCTAGTGGTAATAGCGGTGGCGGCGGATGCGCCCTCGTCATTTGCCCGCGCCACGTCCTCGATGCTGCAGCTCGCGGCGGAGCTGAGGCAGTACGCGAGGCCGAGGCGCCCCGCGGCGCGCGCGGGCGACAGCTCGCCCGGGGCGTGGTAGATGCGGTTGATGCCGATGGGGGCAAGGCCCACGGGCGCCGCGACGCGGTGCCCGAAGATCTCCGTCGCCGTGTCGCGAGCTCGCGTGTCCATGAGCGTCCGCGGGATAATCTGGTGTCTGTAGAATGCCGCGCGGTTCGCGTGGTGCGTCCACGACAGGCCCGCGTTGCAGGATGCGTAGAGCCTGGGTTCAAGTTAGGGGTACATGTGCGTATGGCCCGAAGCCGATAGCTTCTGTGCACCATACGCGGCTAAGGCAGGGGGCGTGTGTGTGCCTAAAGGAGGAGTGCTTACCATCCGCCCTTCGAAAGACGTTCCTCCGCGAGTTCACGAAGTTTATCAGGATCTGAGGTACGGTGTAAGTGTTAGCCGCCACCGCACGAGCTTGCGGGTTCCAGTGATAGACAGGTATGTAGCTAACGCGTATTGAACGGCGGGCGTTTCCCCTCGTTCGGGCCCCAGAAGAGCTCCCGCTGATACAGTCCCCATTGAGGGGTGTTGCGATTGGCGATATTGGGGTTGTTAGGATCGCTCATATTCCATAGGTTTGTTCTGTTACTCAGGTCCTTTTTTTTCCCTCGTGACACCGCGAACGATGCCTAAATGGACATCCGTTTTTACCAAGTGGCTGGTTTTGTCTTGTAGTACTAGTTGCAACTTCGTGCTCGTTCGATCATCAAAGCGATCGACTGAAATGGGGACCGCTGGTGACCGTTGGATGACATCATGGTTGGTCAATTAACATCATTATCTCCTCCAGAATGGCAGGCACACGTCTACGTCCCGCATCAATGGCGGTCGACCAGATAAACCTGCAAGTGGGACTTAGAAGAGCACACAATTGATTTCTATCCGAGAAGCCATCAGACTCCTGTTGGAAGGCTCCATTATTACCGGGAAGTGAGAGTGCTCGAATTCTGTCGTATGATGCGCAACAAGAAAGGTGTTGAACAGAGTAAGCCGTCATACGTCCCAAGGGGACTGAAGATAAAGTCTTCAAATATTTGGACGGCGACATCAAGGGACGCCTTTATGTAATATATATACGTATATACAGCAAGAAAGCCGAAATGGCTTATTATGAATATGGAACCGTTACTCCGCCCTGTTAGCCCTATCGGACGTCAGATTCGTCATCGCGAAGTGTCACCCGCGCTCCTAACTCTTCGGTAGGGGTGTCCGGAACTCTACTCTCCTTCTGTCTTCGGCCACCATCATCGTCGTCATCGTCACTCATCAAGCCTTCAAGTTCGAACTCCTGCGCGTCTCTAACGGGCACGTTTCCGTTGAGACGAGGGCCCAACCGACCGTTTGCCGTCTCCTTAATCTGAGCTTCCAGGTTCGCGGAACGATCATAAACGTTGATGAGCATATTGACGGACAAGAAGAGCATGAAGGCCAGCGAGAAGAGGATCAGAATGTATGCAACATGGTCCAAGCCCGAGTCGGCTATGAGATCCAGTTGCTCTTCGTTTGACCCCATGAACAGAAAGCCAGAGGCATAAAGCAGCTAATTTAGTCGTAAGCAAAAGCTGTGAATGAGACCAGAACGGGGCGAAACTTACGAAGACGGGAATGTACTGGAAGCTATTGACCTGGCGGCCGTCTTCCGAAAGACTATCCCCATCCCGGAGCACGAAGCAGATCTCGATGATTCTCGTGATACCAGCACCCATCAATGTATAACCAAATATCTTGTGCGATTCGGCACTGATTGGCAGGTCCTGAGGATGGGAACTCATGGCCCACCCCGTCATCAATAACACAAACCCGGGGATGAAGTTACGCTGGGGACGACCGTCGCGGTCCTTGCTGAACCACACACCTGCCAAGCCGGCGCACCACCAAACGATACCCATGGCCGTATGCTGCCAGTCGTTCTGGACCCAATCGGTACCCCACCTATGCTCAGTGAAAGTGTTGACACAGCCCCAGGCGGCAATGACGACGCTGTCGAAGAACTCTTGTGACCGGCCGGTGCGCCTAAGCCAGAGTTGTCCAACAAGTAATAACAGAGTGAGAATGATGCCGTATGCGATGAATGCGCTGCCCATGATAAAATGCGCAACGCATTGTCCTATATGGTCGCCTTGACAGAATCCGAGCGCTGTGATACCGCCGAACACGAACTGAATCCAGGCCAGCGCCGGCAGACTTTTACCCAGTATTCCATGGGCCATCTTGAAATACGGTCGGATTTTACCATTGATGCCCTTCTCAAGGTGTAGCTTCAGGTAGATGCCCATGGCGACCTGGAGGAATAGCAAGAATGAGATCAGCGAAGCGAATTGGGCGTGGACATTGTTATGTCGAAACTGGCGGCCCCCGTGCATATGACCGAGGAAGTATCCGAGAATCGACAGCACCGTGCCCACCGATTGAACCGGGACGTGCCATCGTGATTTCACTATCTGGAGGAGGATAGACCAGGTTAGAGCGATTCAATACTCGACGCTGTATAAAACCGACGGCGTACGCGAAGTACTCACCCCAAGAACCATGCCTAATGGGAAGATGACGCCCCAAGCGATCATCTGTATGAAAATATGTACCCATAATGTTGTATCCTTCCATGCCAGTCAGTGTTCGGCTGCCGCGAAGATCACCTACTCGTGTCTTTTTTGTTTCTCTTTCAACATACTATGGGGTCTTCTGAGATAGCCTCGCCTGCTGCGATGTGTGAATCTCCTCCATGTCCCTCGGCGTACGGCGCTACGGCCAAACCCAGCAGCAGGGTGTACAACGGGACCAGCGACAAGGTTAAAGCCATCTTCCAATGGCTATCCCGAGTCGACCTCGTATCGTACCACGGCGGTGGTGTTCGTATTCGTGCTAGGGTCCCGCGTGGAACCCCGGAAGCTGGAAAGAAATGTCGGGTCGCAGATCACGGGGGCTGAATATGCGCGAAAGGCCGACGAAGCAATAGGAGGAGCAAAGAGTAGGGGACGCCTTTACGACGGTATTCTCGATTACGAACCTATAGCGGCATCCATGGGAGAGATAGCTAAGCCCAGGAAGTGTCCAGAGAAAAGACGAAAAGGAGAAAAGTCTTGGACTTCGAACTCATACTTTCGATACATTCAACAACATGGGGGGAGCATTTCAAGACCGGTATCCTAGAAATCTGACCCCAAAATGTAATACGCTTGCTAAGGAGCGTTAGTGCGCCGAGCTTTGGCGAGCACAGTACTAAGCCGAGCACATACGCGTCCCATTCGCCGAGTCAGCCGGGTAGTTCAGCTGGGTTTGTTCCTGTCAACCGACAGGTAACCTTTGGCTGGCCTTACTTATGCATGAGGCGGGGGCGGATTATGGATATAAATAATACAGGATGACTTATTAAATGCTATTGCATGCAGGACATTATGTAGGTCTTTACTACATGCCTCTCTTGGACTGCTTATTCCATGAAGATAAATTTCAGCTCAAGACAGTCGACCTACCTAAGGACGGAGTGGAAAACACATTGCGATAACTCGTTATGTCCTATCTAGACCCCAGATAATGGGGGAACTCCCCGGTGGGAGAAGGATTACGTGTCTTATTATTTATTTGAAGGGGCTGCTCGAATTCCCCATATCCTTCATACTTCTACGCTAAACTTTATCGATACAGTATTCAAACAAAAGCCCCATCGTTGCAACGAGATGAAAACCCACAGCAACCCAAATTGTTCAGGTAATTCCAGATAGAAGGCCACAGAGAAGCTAGAGTTCTCATTGGAGTATGATCGCCTACTTGGTAATGAAAGTAGGGCGACCACGCGGCGGTATAGGGGCTTCAACAGGTGATACCGCGGTACCTCCCACGAGCTCAATTGCCATGTTCGTGATGAGTAGAATGTAGAGGCCCACTTCATGGAACTCTTGTAGCCGGCCGTCCTGTCGGGGTCGAAGACCGGTTTTTTAAGTCCCGCGGAAGTGTCTTGAGACAATATAAGGTTTGGCGTTCAGGACAAGGTTTCCGTTCTTTCTCGGGAATCTAGGGAGTCCCAGGATCAACTCCCAGAATATCTTGCTTGGAAAATCAGGTCCTATGCCACATTCATAATGCCCTAGACATCAAACTTCTGGGAAGCCGAACTACCTCCACGACTATCTCCATATCCCCTGTCATCCGGCATCCTACGTAACGAATGGCGTTGGGGGTGGACACCGGTATCGGCAGGGACTTCTGGTTCTCGGATGAGCCATCTCCTAGCTACGAGCTGGAGACGGGATGGTAACGCCTCTGCGACGTTGCATCGCATCGTCAATGCGGCCGCAGCTGGATAGTACCGTTAGTCGGAGGTCGATCTCACGACAGCCCAAGCTACCAGTGGGGCTGCATGATCCGGGCCGTTCCGAGCCCCGTTTCGGCCGGCGATCCGATCGCATGGCCATAGTTATAAGACACTGGGTGCCACGCTGCCGGCTATAGATACTTTGGCCTCTGGTACGATCCGGCTTGTTCGGCGACATCTCCGAGGACATCAATTTATGGAAGCCAGCGCTTCCGGGTAAGCCATACCGTGCTGTATGCCCAAGCGGCGTTTACCCTCCGTAGAGATGCGGTGGGGCATGGCTACGAACACGAGAGGACCCGGGGTACGCTAAACGTCACGGGAGGAAGGGAGGGTTAAAGAGGCGATCGTTGACTAGCTATTACCGCGAGCCGGGAGAGGGGGTGGAGAGCAAACACCGACCTGTTGAGTCAGAAGTGAGTACAGTAGCATTTTTCAATGCCCATTCCATTCAATGACTCCAGATCGCATTTTTGTCTGATTGCTTGAGTGGCCGACACGAATGACTGAATAACACTCATCAATACATGACATTTCACCGCCAAAGCAACTCCCCGACATGACCTCCCTTACGATGACACAGACAAGTTTCGCTTTTCACTCAGGGCCGCTACAGAATAGGACCCTGAGGCCCAGTGACTTAACGCGATCCAGTGCGTTTGTCTATCTGATATTGAGGTAATATTCATTCACTTGGACAAGAAGGGCGATCTGTCCCAGAATCACTATGGAACAGTCATCTTCTACATCTAAGGTTTCCGTAAAGCCCTATTTTTATAACTTGCCGCCATGGCTCTCCGTTTCATGAACCCGTACAACTTTATTGCTAGTCCGAATATTGATAGGTAAGGCCCCATGCTCTTCTATATGGCACTTCTCACTTACTCGTCTCCAGGCACGTAACCGGGGAAAAAACGTAGCATACTACACTCTCCTATCACCAACACGAGAGACAAGAACACTCTCACCATCCGTAACATCGTCACCAACGGACCAGGCGTCTCATCCTCGACGCTAAGATGCCCTCGACTCCCACGCGCCAAGAGGTAAAACGAGCGAAGGGAAAGAGCATCAAGCGATCCCCGACACACCGCAGAGCAACCCTCTCTCCCAAGCCCGACACGTCTACGAACGAGTAGAAAAAAATACTCAGGTAGCGAACCATGCCCAGCAACATCACTACCAGGGACCGGCACGGGGCGCCGCCGCCGAGGCCGAGACGGGAGATCAACATGGACCACTCGTGGGCGGACTTCTCGAGCGACTTCTCCTCCGGCCGCAGCAGCACCCGCAGGCGACGGCGGTGGTTCGTGCGGCTCCTCGAGCGCCTGAAGGCGCGCTTCAGCGGGCGCTCCCGGAGGGATGTCTCCGAGATAGTAACAAGACCCCGATCATCGCCTGTTAGGAGGTAGGCGCTTCGGCGTGCGGTAGAATCCTAGAGAGCGCGGAAGAGGGTTCGGTGTTCGAGGCCCGAGGGATGGCAGGGAATGAATGAGCTTCGGTAATTGTGCGGGAATTGGTTCGGGGGTTCTGGGCGGTGTTTTCGCCGGGGATGATGGTAGTCGATTTACGGTGGCATACCTATTGCGAAGGACGTTCTGTCAATTGCTGATTTTTATATATAGTGCTGCAAGGCATCTAAATGTATCTTACTGGATACATCAGGAGGTTCGCCCACGCAGCATGCCGTTAGTGGTCTATAGTTAATAGACCAATACGAACACAATCTAACCTGGACGAACGTAAGGAAGCGAAGACAAAGGAAAGTCATGAAAAAGCCTGAGAGTAAACTCCGGGCAATTCTATAACAGGACTGGCACTCGGGGCTACTGTAAGTAAGAGTTCAAACGACTGGAACAATCCATTAGTGAAGTACTCATTGCTTCTCAGCCGCTATGGCTATTAGTTTTGCGGTGGGACGGGGAAAGCCGCCTACACCGCAAAGCAGCCCTCGGCTCTAGTTCATATGCCCTTACGCGGGATATATGCGCTCAACACCCCTTACTATCGGCATTCTTGCTCGCGGTCTCGACAGCGGCTCGTAAGCCATGACTGCGTATGGTGGCGATGGTTCGGCTGAGACCTAGGTATAGGCAGCGAGCGTCATACGTCAGGATAGATGTTATAGTACGATGAACGAGTATGAAACAGGCGGTTCATCAAACAAACCCGAGTCCGAAGTGATCGATACTACAGAGTTGTTTGAATGCGTATATATAGGGCACCATTCCAACCGCTACTGAAGCTCTCGATAGCTATCATAGGTTGAAGGTAGCAACTGATAGCAAAGCCGGCAGCATAAACACGGCATCTGCCGGTGACGGCAGGGAAACCTCCATTTATCCTGACCAACACTTCTTGTCCAAACTGCAGAACCTGTACTACCAGTGCATATGCCAGGGCTGGCTACGGCCTGAGTGGAAGCGTCCGTTGCCCATGAATTAGCTGACTCTTTGTAACCCGCATTCAGCTGTTCAGTGGACAGAGCAGGAAAGCCAACAGGGGAGCACTGGCATGCCCCTGGACAGCCGAGTGAGGCATTCCGCCTTTCTGCGCCGGAAGGAATTTTACTATCAGAGACGAATCCGCCGCCTCATCGCAGCTCGGATGGGCCCGTCGGAGTACCTGCTCGACCGGTTAGTACAATTACTATGGTGAGACCGATCATTATGCTCGTACGCTCTGATTTCCATTCCATCAGCCATGCAGAGGTGAATATCTTGATCTGTTCCTTCGCGGAAACAACCGGAGCGGGCGGGAGGTCCGGCGTCGTCTCATTCGGCAGAAGTCCGTTCTCGTCCCAGTGATGCACGGCCCCGTCGATCAAGATGTAGGGCTCGCTCACCGACGAGTTGCGCGACGGCAGAGTGAGGGCGTGCACGCCGGCGGCCCTCCAGGGATCCCATTCGCCGTCGAGGAAGGCCAGCCGGGAGTGGCTGATGTTGAAGGCTCCGTACTTGTTGATGTTTTCAACGTTAGCAGGCTCCGTCAGGTTGAACGCCTCGCGGCAGACGATGGACGTATATTCCAAGTCGATCGTGCGCGAGATGAGGGGCAATCGATCTGACGGAGCACCACTACCAGTTTGGAGGTAACCCCACCTGGAGATGTTGTCAGCTCATGTCCAACCAGGCACAGACATTTGGGGCCAACATACTCGGTGCAGACCTGGTACGTCCACAAGCGCCAAGTCTGCGATAGGTCATCCTGCTCATAAAAGGTGGTGTTGTAAGATGTAAAACACTCGTCCTGGGTCTCATCGCATTTAGAAACTATAGTCAGGTTGAGCCATCCAATGTAATTCAACGTCCGGGTTACGAGGGGCTCTAGTTCGTCTTTATATCCGGCAATAGTTAGGAAATCCTCGATCAGAGCTCTGCGTTCTTCCATAGCAGGATATAGGGCCTCGTACGCCGAGACGTTGCCACAGTACTCGAAGAAGGCGTTACTACTAACAGCGGGGTCCCAATTCAAGCCCTGAAGACCACTAATACCGCGGCTGAGAACGTTGGCGAAGTCAGTGTTGTGACTCAAACCGCCCAAGCCGAAGACTTCCTTCAGCTGTGCTATAGAATCAGGATCATCGCTGCCGAGGACCTGGTCCACAAGATCGGTAACTTTCTGGGTCGTTTCCACGCATGCGGAAGGCCCAAAGATCCTCGCAGCTTCGAAGTACTCCCAGTAATCCCAGATAGCGGCCGGGACGCCCGACGACGAAATGCTCCCCCAGAACACGTCTGGATATACAACGCGCAGAAAGGCCACAAACGCGCCTGCGTATGATCCTCCGTATGCAATCCACGGCGTCGACTCGGGGCTCAGGTCGAAGTCCGTTAGGCCATCGAATTTGACATTGTTGGCAAAATATGTCGTATCGGCCAGGGCTTGCTCAGTTGTCAAGAAGCGTAGATCTTCGGTACTGAAACTGTCAACCGGGATACTCTCGCCATAGTATCGGTGCTCTAGGATCACCCCTAAGCCTCCCGTCGCTTTCGCAAGCTCGTAGACTATGCCTTTCTGCAGGAAGGGAAGGCGTCTAGCCCCGCTCGTTTCTCCGCCGCAAAGAACAATTACCGGGCCCCCTGGCTTATAGAACTGGTCGTCAAACCAGTAGCGCAGGTCGAACTTGCCGTCGGAATGCGGTTCGTACTTGGATTCGTTGTGGAAGTGGTCAATAGGGGTAGCGAGCTTGTACTCTGGGTACGTGACCTTGAGGTCGAACTCCTTGGCATCGGTGCTATGGAGCGCCGGCCTAATCTGGGGATTTAGGCGTTAGCAATTCATTTAATGAAACGGTACCCGCGATCTAGCGCGTACTTGCTTGGCAAGCTCTCTAATTGGGAGAGGCTGCCTTTGTAGCAGCCCATCAGCTACAGACAGGAGGCCGATGACGGTTGAGGCGATGCGGACCATCGTGTCCAACTGCTCAATTATTAATTGTGTAGTGATACTCGTTAAATATTCCTAGGCAAAGAGGCGAAAGAAGGTATTCGAATGCCAGGTAACATGATCATCGTTCAAAGAGAATAGCTTGTTCTAGCTAATTGTTTAGAGGAGGTTGGTCGTGATGGCTCAATTACACAATATAACCGTGAAATGTCCAAGCGCTGCCAAGAAATTTGGCTGATCATCCCAGCTTAGGTAAGTGCGAAAAGCTTCAATGACGACTGTGAGGTGTAATCCCCAACCATATGCCTAATGTAGAGATCCCATTTATTGAAGGCGTGTCCCATGTGACTTTAATGAATTCGAACCCTCGGAAAGGACCGAGCCCAGGGTCCCAACTTAGCCTGTTACATCACTCTCTGCTCCATACCACACTTTGATAGCCTTGGACCTTCCACTCTTCTTCAGTGCATTCCAAGACAGCCAGTAGCGAATGCAAAGATGCCCGGCTCATCCCTGTGGTTAATCCCGCCGGCCTGGCACCCACTTCACGGGATCATCTCCCGGCTCGTCTCGGAGCAGCTGCCGTCCCGCTTCCCGGGCCTGACGGGGCCGACCTTCGCCCCGCACATGACGCTGACGTCAGACATACCCCCGGCCCTCTACGGAGACGCGCCCCAGGCGTGGCTGGACTCCATCCCCTGGCCGGCGGCGCGCGACGTCCAGGTCCGGTTCGAGGACGTGCGTACCGACGACACCTTTTTCCGGCGCTGTTACATCAGGGTCGCCTTCGAGGGGGTGCGGAGCATCGCCGGACTCGCGCGCGCCCGCGGGGTCAACGGAGAGGAGACCATCGGCAGCAAGACGGAACAGTGGCTCGAGGAATGGAGATCTGCGTTTGGCCCGCATGTTAGCTTGATATAGTGAGTATCTGCTCGTTGACCCCTCCGCAGCTTTCCGGTACGGCACCAATGGCGCCTGACCCTAGCGCTAGTGGAGAGAACCCGATCGACGAGGCCAAGCTGCAAGAAATTGCGAAACTCGTTAAATCGAAGGGAGTCTCACTGGCGGCGTCGGACTCCGGTGCCCAGGGGGAATTAAATGGTTGGGAGGGCGGTGTCGTGTGGTTGGTGCCGACTGACAAGCCTGTTGCGGGCTGGAAGCCGATTGCGACCAAGACACTCTGAGTCACCATTGATCGTATTACTGGTAAAGGAAACTTATATTCCGACTTAATGTCCTAGCAATTCTTGCAGGTGGATTTCTTCATTAAGTGGTATCGCTACTACATGTTCTGACAGACGATCTGGGACAAGGAGGCATCCACATTTGCTAAGAACTGATAAACATATTCTTGTATCTTCCTGTCTGTCATATGGCTTGGGTTACTTTGGTTCCAATGCCTCATTGATAAGCCTGTAATCTCATTTACCACGACAGAGTCTTATCCGTACTTCGACATCCTCAGTGACTCCTCATGTCGCTAGATCAACTTCACGACGGTGCTATTGACCCTGAAAGACTTTTCTAATGCTCTTAATGCGTCTAAGATGATACCTCAGGATTCCGTTCTCCGTCGAATCCGGAACTAAGCCCTAGCACACGGATCTCAGGACGACAATGACACCGCTCGCGCGGACATCGTAAGGGAACCACAACCTCACTCGAGCTCTTCGCCTGCCTTCAAATCGGGTTTCTGGGTTCTATTCAACCCGTTTTGAAAATCCTACGTCTTAGCGGACCCCCGGTCTCGGCACGACGGAATCTCGAACCAAAAGATTCAACGCCTTTTCCGGGCATCGCGAGTGACATCAACTGCCAAGAACCAACGAGCGGCCACCACTTCTCATACTCATGCTACTAGAGAGGGCGCCGTCCGGAGGGGGAACGCAGCCGCCAAGACGGCACTCCAGCACCCCACTGCAGGGAGGGCCGGGCCGCGTCCGTATGCATGGCGTCCCGTCCCGCGAGCCTGCTCAAGCGCTAGAGCTAATGCACCGGCGTGGGAAAATCCACTAGAGGTTCACACAAGACCTCAGCTATCCATGCGCTTGATCAATATTTGTATTTCTGATTTCTTAGGACTATTGATCAATAAAGATGTATGCAATCCTGTCATTCCTCGCTGCGACGATGTAGGGTTCAGGGTCGCTTATGCCTCTGGGACATTGGCTGAACAAACTGTCACTTCTATAGGATGCGACGTGGCATAGAAATGATATGGAAAGGGGGTTATTGGCTTGAGATTTCAGATCACGAGGATGACCTTCAGGCGTTAGTATGGTCGGGGAGCGGTGAACGCCTAGTATAGATGCATCCTGAGCGGAGATATCGTAGTCCAGGGTGCATTCACTAACCTATATGATATGAAACATGAACCAGTATCTCGCGGTCCATCTGAATTACAACGACTGACAGAGTGAGGCCCCTGTAACAGTTCTCGATCGCCCCATTTTCAGCACGATGTGCCACGCGATTCGAAGACATGCATTCCTATCAAAGTTCGCTATCTACGAGCCAGAGCATTTATGTATCCTTACAACAAAATATGTGCTCGCGGGGAAAGTCCAAAAAACACCTCCTCTCATCAGTTAGTTGGGCCGCGCTGGCTACAGGTCTGTGACTCTCTGGAGAGCTGCGGCGGCATGCCCACGATAAACGACCGCAAGGGGTTAAATTCATCCACAAGCCGTGAAGTCGCCTGCGAGACGAAATGGTTGCGCAACCCGTGATACGACGCCATGATATCCAGTTCCTCGAGCGTGTGCGCATCATCAGCCGCAGTCTTCCACCCGTCCTGCCCCGTCGGGCCGACTCGGCCACCGAAAGAGCTCCAGGGCTTCTCGTCACACTCGCAGGTGGTCCACTCGCCCTTATCCTTATCGCCGGAGTCGAACCTCGGCGGCGGCGGCAGGGCCCCGTCGTTGACGTAGGCGCGCACGTGCCGGGTCGTGCAGAGCGAGACGCAGGACAGGGTGCAATGGCCGTCGGACACCTGCTCCACGATGCTCGCGCCGGCAAACTTGCGCGTCATCTTGAGTGCGGCATGCAGCGGCGTCACGGGGTCGCGGCGGTTGGAGAGGAAAAGGATGGGGAAGTTCGTTTTGATGGGTGCCGGCTTGTGAGCCGGGTGGTCGCCCCATCTCATCGGGGGGTCTTTGGCTTCGATCTCCCATCCGTCGCAGCCTATGTTCATGCCCATCCACTACCCAGCTGTTAGTCACGGGACAAATCTTCGCGTAAACGTAAATGTAAACGGAGATTCCTTACGACATCTGCGAATGAGGAGTACGAGGCCATCTTCTCGAAGCGTTCCTGGAGGGCCGGAATATCCTCGTTCAGCTAGGACTTGTCAGAGCTATTTCTTTCTTTCCTTTCGAAGTAAGCAGCGGGGGGTCTCCCTTACTTTATACCGCTTATCACTGCACATAATAGTCGCCTGAGAATCATCAGGCCACACCGGCAGGTTGAGACCGTGACAAAGCCTTGGAAAAATCGGGGGCGCAGTGCTCTGGTTCAGGCGGCCTTCGAAAATGACGTTGAGGAGACTCGCGACGATCGGGAAAGCGGCCACGGGCGAATACAGCGAAGAAAACAGAACCATCTTCACATCGCCCGCAGTGACGAGGGCGGGCACGTTCTCGTCGGGTCGCGGCGGGATGACGATCTCGGGCTGCTTCCGGAGCCGGTTCATGATATCGTGAAAGCGCCGCTTGATGTCTTCGACATCGTCTCCGGGGTGGAAGAGTCTGCAGCCCTGCCCCGCCTCGTGGCAGTAGACGAAGAACTCCTCCCATATCGCATCCGCGTCAATGAGGCTGTCGACCCAGGTGGGTTCGACGTAGTGGTCCGCATCGACGACGCCGTCGAGGATCAAGCGGCCAACGGCGTCGGGGAACATGCTCGCGAAAGTTGCTCCCAAAAGCGTCCCGTAGCTGAAGCCCCAGTAGACCAGTTTGCCCTTCGTGCTACGAGTGGGCTCTACCATACCGGTGCCTTCGTCGAGGCGGGCAGCTGAATCCACGGCCTCAGGCTCCCGTTGGGGCTCCTCAGCGTGCGGGACTGTCGCCGAAGTGGACGATCTCCACTCATCCCAAGCGTGGACGATGGAGAGCATGTCCCTCGCGACGTTCGCCGTGTTAGCGTAGCGGAAGATGCTGCTCTCGCCCTCCTGATCGTCGATCTTCTTGCACAGCCGCGCCATCGCCCTGGCCCGCACGTCGATCTTGCCCAGGGCGACGTTACTGGAGTTGATGAGGCCGATCTCGTGCCCCGACAGCACCCAGCTCAGGCGGTTGATCAAGGCGACGTTCTGGCCGTCGAGGCCCAGCCCGTCATCGGGCGCCGCGAAGCAGTTGGCCACCGGCGTCGTCGCCCCGACGCCCCTTGGGTCGAACCCGATTATGTCGTGGTGGTCGCCGACGAGGCCCTGCAGCAGTCCGCCGGCGTTTAGGGCGAAACTAGCGCCGCTGCCTCCGGGACCGCCTGGATTCACGAGTATCGGTGACTCCGAGTAAGATGCGGGGTCCCCGGCGGTACGGTTAACCCCGGGAACCATCGCCAGGGCTATGTGGACCTTCGGGTTGTCCGCCGACTCGTTCAAAGGACGGTGGTAGTCCATTGGAACGGTGAGCCGGGCACACTGAGCATATCCGCGTCCGGGGCATGGATGCCATACGAGTTTTTCGCTTGGAGTTATCTGTCGAAAATCGTATAAGCCTAGTATGTCCTAATGAATGATCAGACTCCTAGGGCTATGGCACTCACATCACTCCAGGTCGTCAAAGATCCCATGGTATTTTCGCCTTCGTGTCCATGGCGAAGCTGATCATGGATGAACGATCGGCCATACGGTCCCAGTACCCATAAAGTGAAGACCAGGATAGATATCATCCACAGAAGCCGCTGACTGTTCGGTTTGGGCGCAGGGTGTAACGGTGCGCGCCGGGCGCGCCCTAACTTTTCCGGAGAATGCCCTGTCGCCATCTTCTACGGCTACGAAGCTTACAAGGATAATGACAGCTCAATTCTTCCAAACTTAGATCTGCTGCGCATCTCAATTGACGTTGAACAGGCGATGTTGACAAAGAATGAGGTTGAGAGGAAAGAGGGGGCGATGAGGCACAGCCCAGCTCCCAAGATATCATTCGGCGCGGCGATCCTTCCACACATATACGCCGCCCCCACCCTACCAGGCTCTGGACAAAACAGTTGAGCGCCCTTTGATAGGTAGCATGGAGGAGCAGATATATGAGAATTGATTAAGTCATGTCCGACCAACGACTATAGTTACTCCTGCCATCGAAGTAATCAAATCCCGTGATCATTCGGA
Source organism: Monosporascus sp. CRB-9-2 (assembly GCA_004155915.1). Taxonomy (NCBI): domain Eukaryota; kingdom Fungi; phylum Ascomycota; class Sordariomycetes; order Xylariales; genus Monosporascus; species Monosporascus sp. CRB-9-2. The sequence goes on from QJOA01000339.1 coordinate 48,196, forward strand.
TTTCTTTAGAAAGGAGCCTCCATAGGTACATAAAGATCGTATTAGCGACGGGATATGCGTAGATGGCCAGAGGTGGCTTAACTATTATGACCAGAGCCTGCCTCTGTAGGCCACCACACGCACGACACCTAATAGAACAAAACTACAGCGCAGCATTATATATGCGTCTCGAGCACAACTTATTCCACGCTGTGTCCATACACGCACACAAGAGTGATAGATATGCGTCTCCCATATAAATATCCGACTAGGCGATACACCTAGAATCTACTATACTACCACCACTCACTGGTTCCATACAAGGGCCCCATCCCAGTGCCGCCACCCCTCGTTGCCTCGCCTCGCTGTTGTATTTCCTAATAAGTAAATAGATGAGTGGGTAGGTAGGTAGGTAAAGTATCCTCTCCAACTCCCACTCCCTTTCTCCCAGTATGTCGTCGCCGCCTTTCTAATGGGCCCCATTATTTTGTCCCTCCGTCAGGCTGAGTGCCTTCTCATCCCAAGTAAGCCCTACGGGCTTTCTCGTCTCAAACACGACAGGCGACCGAGCATCGCATGCGTGCGCGTATGCGGGCCTTCGCTCTTTTCCCGGCTAATATTCTCATCCTTCGACAGCTTCAATATATGCATATATAGGTAGGTTGGTTGGTGGTTGGTAGGTATGTAGACATTACAGTATCGTATCGTGGTAGACGCGGATGACACGTGAGTACCTATATGCGGCCGCCAGCAAGGGGGGGAGGGGAGTCGGATAGATGCGACGGCAGCACGCTCCCCTTTTCCTCTAGTCAGTAGCGTCGCTCGTCGCCGTAAGCCTTGCAACAATAATACAATAATAGCAACGTAGTGGGTCACTCGGCCGGCGGAGTCCGCTCACTCTTCCGTTGTGGTAGTTTCCGTCATAGTAATAGTGGGTGTCTCATCCGTCGTAGACGCGGCTGGGCTCTTCGGTGTCTCGCTCGGAACCGCTTCCTCTCCGCCATCGCCGCCACCACCAGCGGCATCACCACCACCGGCGGCATCACCGCCACCGCCGCCACCGGCAGCTGAGCTCGCGGCGGAACCTCCCTTCAGTCTCCGCCGTCTCGCTCTCCTCTCCTCGGCGGCGGACCTCCTCAAGTTCTCCTTCTTCTCAGGTCCCTCAGAATCGTCTGCGGCACCGTCGCCGCCCCCCCGCATATCCTGCAGCAGCATGGCGGCTCTCTGCGCAAGGCCGTCTTCCTCAGCATCTTCTCCAGCAGCTTCACGCTGTGCGCCCTCTGTTGTGCTCGGGCGCGACGCGTCAGGGTTGACGGGGTTGCCATCGGAGTCTACGGTAGTAGTGGTCGTCTCGGCGTCTTTGCCGCGCAGGCCGGCCTCCGCCTCGGGGATCTCGTTGAGGTCGGGGATCTTCTGACCCGAGGCGATGCGCACCTGGTGTCTGTCCTTGAGGCGGGCGCGTCTTCTGCGGTCTCTCTGATCTCTCGTCTGTGGCGCTGCGGCGCGAAGCTTCTCCAGTAGGGAGTCCATGGCACCAGCTGAATTTGGCGACGGCGGCGCTCCCTCGACCCCAGCGCTCGACATCTTGAGCTGAGCCTGTTGCTTGCGCTTCATACTGGCCTCGTTCCTGCGCCTGTTCTCCTCGTACGCCACGTTCTTCTCCCTGCTCTTCTTCCACTCCTGGAGGAACAGGGCTAACTTAGCAAAAAAGTCTCGGCGCGCGTTGTCATCAGCAGGATCTTCGCCATAGAAAACCATGATATCGTTATAGGTCCGGGTCATCTCCTCCAGATATAGTTCCATCTGTTCGGCTTTCCGCCGTGCTTCCTTCATACAGCGCTGTACTATTTGAGATACCCGGTCCTGAGGATGGAATTTCTTAGGGTCGCTGAGGTTTCCGCTGTCAAGCGACATCTGCACATTGCGTATATTGTCAATGTACTTTTTGGCGTCTGACTGCAGCTGCTCGATATTGATCTTCTGTGCGGTCATAATGCCCTGAATGTCCGTCGCGAAACCTTCCCATTCAGGATATTGATTGCGCACGATACGTTCGACTAAATCAGCGAGCGTTGACTCGTTCTTGTCGTCCTTGACCATCCCCAGACGCGCGAGAGAGCTCAGCTTGAATCCACGGGCCTGTTTGTTGGCGTCGTTCATATAGTTGCCGATATCCAAAATAAGTCCAAGCACGTTCATCAGTGACACGGAGTCGCGAAGAGATTCTGATACGCTAACAACCTGGTTCATCTTTTCTGTGATCTCCTCGTAATCGGCCTCGTAGTTTTTAGTCAACGTTAACGCGCGCATCCTGCTCTTCCAATAGTGATGAAGTTCGAACGCGGTCTGGAGATAGATTTGGTCTTCTCGAGTGAGCTCGTTGGGGTCCAATTCTCGTTCTTCTTTGCTGGCGTCTGGACCAGTCCAATCCTTGCTGTAAGGCGCCATCTGTTTCGCCGTGTTGTCTGGGATATTGCAAAGCTCGTCCTTTTGCAGGAAGTCCATGACCACTGGGTTGTCGAGCACTTCTTTGTCGCAGTGGATGATCATCTGCACGATCTTCTCCACGGAGTAATGAGAGAATTTGGCAAGAGCGATTGCTAAACATGTGTTAGCCTCCATATTAAGGTGAACAGGGTGCACGGCGCATGCTTACCGTAAGCTTTCCGCAAATCACCGGTAATGATTTGCTTCTTGTCATCCTTCTTAGAACCTCCACCACCGATTTTCTTGACCTCCTTAGCCTTGAAGAGCTTCTCGACTTCGTCCAGGATACCCTTCTTGCTGAGTTCTGCATACTTTTCTTCCCTCTCCTCTGCCGAAGGAGCATGCGCCGCCCAGTGACTAGTTTCTGGGGTGTCGACTTTATCCCAGTGGAATGCCTTCAGCTTCTTCTTAGGCCTTACCACAGGCAGGCCAGTAGTGGGGGGTGCGGCATAGTTGCTTTGCGCAGAGAGGAAGTGGCCAGACATAGTGCCTGGCATGGGCGGCGGAGGCGGCGGTGGCATGCCTCCCATACCGGGCATCGGCGGGGGAGGAGGCGGAGGCGGAGCAGCCCCCGGGATGTGCCCGGGCATCGGAGGAGGCGGTGGTGGGGGAGGCGGAGGTGGAGCAGCTCCCGGGATGTGGCCTGGCATGGGTGGAGGAGGAGGGGGGGGTGGGGGCGGCGGCAGTAGAGCGCCGGCCTCCTCGGGAGCAGCCGTCTCCTCCGAAGTTACCTCGATCTTGGGCGGTTCGCTCTCGCCCGGAGTGATGGGCGATTCCGACTCGAGGCTAGGATGTGAAGGACCAGTAGTCACTCCATCACCGTCCTCGGAATCGCTTCCCTCATATTTCTTGCCCTTGGAGTGGATCTCGCTAAGCAAGCTGCTCGCCTGTTTGGGATCCATGACGGGTCTCCGAATTTCGACAACTCTCGGCTTCTCGTACACAACGTCTTCACCCTCGATCCCTTCGGAAGGAACAGGCTTCCTGGATATCCTGGTGTTGCGATTGACGGTACCAAACATCCCAGGAGCGGAGAGCGTGTCAGGGGGGAGCCCTGCACCCTCTGGCGTAGGATACCCCTCCATTTCTTCACGAAGCGCCCGCAGCCGATCCGAAAGACCGACGGTTTCGCCCCACACTCTCCCCTCGAGCTTGTACTGGGTCTTTTGCCTCTCGAGCTGCATCGCCAACCGATCCATAAGCTTCTCCCGGTCCAAGATGCCCTGCATGCGAGATGGATCTTCATCCGGCACCTTGCCACCGGCAGCACTTTTGACGGCCTGCGACGCGGCCACGTCTTGGGCGTCTCTGAGCATGAGATACAGCTCCCGAGTTTCCAATTCATAGCGCTGGGCCTCCTTCGCACGGACAGTTTGAATGTTCTCGATCTCGGCCTTTAAGCCATCCATGTGTCGCCGTTGGGCTTCGATGAACCTAGCTTGTTCGTCCAGTTGCTTCTGAAGCTTGGCTACAAGGCCATCGGCACCCAGTTCCAACTGCGCCTTGACCTCATCCCGTTCGGCCATGGCCGCCTCAGCGATCCGCCGAGACTCGAGAGCTTCATCTAAGGCTTGTCGCGCCTCGGAATCGGTATGTAACTTGTCTAGGAGATTTTGGACAGTGAAATTCAGGCTCTGCTTGAGGTCCATATTTGGCAGTCGCCTGTCCATGGCCACGTAGCTGAGCATGGCGTCCACGAGCTGAAACATTCGCAGCCGCTCTTCTCCTTCATTATCCCGCATGAGAAGCAGGTGCTGAAGCGCGGAGACGAAGTAGTCCTGAGTGGGTGTTCCATACAACCGCTGCTGGATCGCATCGACGATTTGGGTCGGATCGTTCAAGTCCTTGACATCCCCCTCGATACTGTCTTTCATGCTACTGTTCTCCCGTTCGAGCATATCCTCGTAGTCGATGGCCTCATTAGTCCGGTAGTGTTCGATTTGCTTGTCGATCAGCTCATATTGGAAAGCTTCCATTTTGGTGAGGATCCGCTTGATCCCACAAGCGCCAAACTGCGCCCTGATATGCATCCGCATCTGGAGGTCATTTTCCGCCGCATCGATGATCATGTTGATGAGGATTAGAGTCGCGACGGCGTATTCCATTAGGAGGTTCTCCATGCCGACACCACCGCTGCGTACTTCCTCGCTAGCTCCGACGAGACTACCCATCTTCCCTCGTCCATCGACCGTGACCTCGACAAGGCGCATCCAAGCGTCGAATCGACCGTTCTCGTTTTGTTGGGCCTTGACGACGTCCATGGCCTGGATGACCTTCATATGGCCATTGTTTTCGCCCCGGCCATCCGCATTCCAGTGGCATAGGAAAGTCAATACGTCGCTCACTAATTTTCGCGTTGTGATTCGCGGGGAGATGAGCGAGGTCGCCAGAGCCACAACTACTTGCTGGTGGGCCAGAGCATCGTCGGCTCCGTATTTGTTGTTAACGAGGGCTTTGAGACACTTCACGATATCGTGCTCCTTCTCAAGACTTTTCTCGCTGCTGTTTGCCTCAGCCGGCGCCGGTCCCATCGCGGTCTTGCGATTGATCTTCAACAACACGTTGGTGAGAGCCACCTGACCCTGGCATTCGAGGAACCGCCTAACCCATCCTATCTGTTGCGTCCTCAGGTTGACTTCGAGACTGCTCAACCCTTTCGAATCCAAGGTGTTTTCCATGACCTTTCGCACGTACCACTCAGGCGAGCCTTCTTCGTCGGAGGACGCTGCGACATTGGTAGCATCCGAATACTGTCCTGGCCTTGCGGTCTGCCTCCTCTTCTCGCCTTGAAGTTCGGTGAGGCGGTCCTGATAGATGAGAGTCCACTTCTTGGAGGCCGGGTAGGCCATCATCTGTCGGCGCGCCTGCTCGGGCAGGTTGTGCCATCCTCGCTTTTGCATCAACTCGTAGAACATATGCTCGGTAACTCTATCGTCGGTCGGTCGGGTAAGCGAAAGTCCATCGACATTCTGCTGAACCCCGGGCGCGGCTGGGAATTTGGTCAAGCGGCTGTAGTCCCTGCCATTGGACTGGTACGAAGCGATAGAGCTCTGAGAGGTGGCGGCACCTGGGAGTGCTAATCTGGATGAGCGGAGATCATTGGGCCCTCCATTACCTGAAAAGATGCTGGACTGGTCGCTTGCCCTTGATGCCCTGCCGTACGGGAGGCCCAGGGAGTCCCATCGCTCACCATAGGAGGAGGTAGTATTGACGGCAAGCAAACTATCTTTGCTATGATTATTATGCTGCGGAGGGCCCCACTGCTGGAATTGAGTCTGACGGCCGGTGCTTGCCATAGTGACATTCGAGGCCCCAGGAGGCAGCCGGGTGCCTGACATGTGAGATCCGGCAGTATTAGCAAAGGCCTTCGGGTCCACGGAAGGATAGCGGTGGAAGTCGCTCGTGGAACTGTTTAGCTGATGAGGTAACGGTTCTCGGCGCGCAGGCATCTGATCGTCTCGAGGAAGAAAATCGACGGAAACCGGACTTCGGCGATCGGCATATGTACTATCATATGGGATGGCGGTGATCACGCCAGCCGAGTGGTTGACGCCAGCTTCGGGAGTGAGAGGTCGATCCACCGATATAATAGATGACGCCCTGGCGTGTCTAGAGCCACGTGACGCTATAGAGGCGGCATCGGTATCAGGGCCGAGGTGGCGGCCTTCTTCGCTCCCAGTGGCTCGCTTGTCGCTCCTATGCTTATTTCTGGAGAAGAAACCGCCTTTGCCGCTAGACTGCCTAGACTTGTCGGGATATGACATGGCTGTATATATTCAGGCGGCGCGTCCAAACGCCGGCGCCCCTATGATTCTCCCGATTTTGCGATTCAGCCGCCGCAGGCAGGATGAGTGAAAGAATGATATTGCGCGGCCAGAGACGCAAGAAAATGGTCGGGTATTGCTTAGTCGTTAATGCACGGGATGATTCAGACCGACACCGAGTCGCAACATGTTCCTATCGGCTTTCGGTCAGACAATGGAGGCGGCAGAAATTCACAACGTATGCGAGTTCGCGAGACGTGCTTCCGTCAAGAGACCTGGATAAAATTGAAGATTTAGCATCGATTCTGTTGATAGTTGTCTGTCTTCAAGTAGGCCTGAAGATATAGAGCCATCGAAACTCTAGCAATTGCGGAAGTAGAAGACTGCAACAACAAGCGGACTTTGAAGTCTCGAGATCTGCATGATTCAAGGGTGTCAAAGGGGGATGTGGTGTTGGTGATGGTGGTGGTTATGGTGGGTGATTAATAGCTAGGGAATGGAATTTTTGATAATAGCCACACATACACGAGAGTGCAAAATGCAAAGAAACCCAGACTCACATAGGAGGTAGCGAGTAGGGCAGCTACGGAAACAAAGACTGACCCCGACCTATCCACACATCGAGTGAAGCACGTAGGAAGCCGATTTATCAACTGATAGTCAGCAAGCTCCCCTTTAGGTGGTCGGTTAGTATTGCGGTCGCGAGATGTTGAGGATCCAAGGAGACTCCGAACTATGCAGCGCCCTCGACTGGACTTTGGGATTTGGACCAGCAGCACGACGAGGACGATATCTGGTTCCGGCGGGTTGTCTCGATCCAAGTCTGGGGTTGCGGGATTGTAGCGTAGGTACAATACATGTATCCCTGATGGGATGGACTGGATTGCGAAGACCAAAGAGAAGCACAGGACAATTGATCAATCGACTTGACCCTAAAACGTGCATGTGGAGGCATCGGGGGGTCACATTGGCATATTGGGTTCTAAGTAACCGACTATCACCCAACGCCTAGGAAATGTCGTGGAGAGCGATTAGCGCTACCTATGCTACCAAAATTGGAAATTTCAATCACTGTACCTTTTCGTACTAAGCACCTGTACCCTATGCTAGCGTATCCACACGACGGCGCATTTTGGTCCTGCTGCCACCTTCTGCTAGCTGCTATCTTTGCTCCGAATGGCCAAACCCGCGGCTGACGAACGCGCTTCGACTTATAGTAGATCGATCTTTCTGTTCTAAGCTTTTGCGGCCAGCCAATACCCGAACCCGTCAGTATGACCATAAAGTTTGCCGAGAAGGCAATTTGAAGGGTTTTCCATCCCGAGGCGTCTATTCGTCCTATCACTATGTACTTCGTATATCTAAAAGGGCAAGGATGTATGAGCTCCACTCTCAAGAACCCCTAAACTGACTGACTAATCGGCAAACACTTGTGGCTGGCTGGCTAGCTGGGAAACCCGTCAAGCAAACCATCTCCTTATACAAAGGTTCTCGAAGTACGTAGGGTTGTTGTAGGCCTATAGGCTTGCGCAAGCAAAAGGGCCTTGAACACCCAATCTTTAAATTCAGGCGTCGGGGGCCATGACCAAAATTTTAGCGTTTCGTGAGCACAACCCCGGCGCATCTTAATGGCGTATTCCACAAGACCCAGTCTATGGAAATTTGGGATTTGGCATCGTCCCAGTGTCTACTTCGTAAACGCTGAAAATATGAACATACAAAAAAGCTCTTGCCAACTGGAAGATACGAAACCCTATTTACTTAAAGTTTCCTCCGGCAGACTCCATTACCGCGCATATCAAGGGTGACTCAGCGTGCAGCTGCATTGTTTCAACGGCGCCGTATAGCCGCTAGAAGTGACCTGGAGCCAGGGCGATCAGTAGCCTAATGTCAGGAAAATGGAATGGCCCCCGAGACCCTCCCCTCCGGGTCGTGGCCCCCCATAACAGCCTTAACGGGCTGGCGGGCCAGAATTAATAATTATTATTGTATTCTACGTACACCGCACACTGTAGTCACATGTACCAGACCAGACAGGCAGATCAAAGATTACGAAAGACGCATCGAAATTCAACAAGACCCATCTTGTCAGCTCCATACTCCCCCGGTCTACGCCGCCGATCGATGTCGCAGCCTTGTGTCGAGGAGTTTGAACCAAGAGACTTGACAGACATACACCAATCTGGGTATCTGGGTGTGCTTGCTTCCCATCTTGTCATCCTCGCAGCTCTCAACCCCGTTGGATCGATCATTCGAGCACGATATAGCAAGATATAGCAGCGTACGTCATCGATTCAGCCGGGAACGACACCCACAACTTTAGGAAACCTCACCTCTCGACTTTATTGAGGGCGCGCAAGTAACTAATTAGGATTACCGCAACCCACCTGATTTTCCTGGAGTTCCCACGGATCCGATCCATTGCACACCATTGCTCGGAAGGACTTAACATACCTGGACTCGTCCGTGTCGGCCGACACAGCTTCTGGTCATGCACAACTGTTAGTCGCGATAGCACCTCACGATGGCTTCCGGAAATTTCAATGCCTTAAAGGTCCCGTTGCCTCACCGCTCAAAGACCGACGCGATAATTAGCCGCTGATGATCACACAGTCCCTCGTCATACCCGCCGTCATCTCCCTGATCCTCTTCCTTGTCTCGACATACGTCCTAATACCACTCTGGCGGCGATATCGAAGTCGGTACAGCCAGTACATCCCGCTCGATAGGATATCGGATCACACATCGACCATACGAGGGCGCGTACAAAACGCGCTGACCCGGTGGTTAATACCGTCGAATTGGCAATTGGGCGCCCGCGACCGCCTGGTAATAGGGGACGACGCGTCGGACACGGGCTACAGCTCGGACGACGGCGAGGAGCTGGGCATTGTGCCTGTTGACCACCGCCATGCCTTCTCGCTGGATACTCGCAACGATACGCCGGATACCACGAGCAGATTGAGCAGAGAGTATGTTTAAATACCGTTGCCATGGTCACCGGTATTCGCCGGCAACTGATTGCCAAGAAGCTGAGGGGAGACCTGGGGCTGACATTGCGTTCTAGTCTCGAGGAAGGATTCCGAGATGACAGCGAGGAGGAAGGGGACGACCGAAGACGTGAGGGACGATAGCTAACAATGTCTGCCATTGCGACGTTCTTGAGGCGAGGTTTATTCCGCCACTATACCGCTTAAGTCGTCCTTGTCGCCAGTCACCAAATGCATATTCCGAACAGCTCTTTCACAATTAGGAGAGGACAAAACGCAAGCTCTAATGCTGCTCCGCGTCGTCTATCGAGTAGCTTCCTTAGCTACATGGTACTTATGCTACATGCTAGCAAACCTTGAAGCAATAGGCAGTCTTCCATGGCCGAACTCTAGTCCTATTTTGTGTAAGGACTTGTTCCCTTTACCGAGCCAAACTTAGGAATGGGCCGAGCTATATGGGGATTGCCTAATCCGGCCGATGCAGAGGCATGTGTGCAGTGCGTATGCGGTAATGTGGATATGTGGTTATGTGTGGTTATCTGAAGCTGCCGGGGAGAGCGTTGGAAACTTGCCAAAATATCTAGATTTCCGCATATGGGATTATGCAGTTTTCGGGTCCCACCTGGCAGCCGTGGATAGCAGCGGGCAAATCCGCCTAGAATAATAAAATCAGCAATAGCTGCATCTTACCTACTATGGTGTAGGTACATACCTAATGTAAGCATTTGCATCGGTAGAAGATTCTTGCCGAGTATTGCGGGTGAGTGCAGCAAGTTGTGGAAATGACTTGACATTCCATCATATCCCAGTTATCTTTTTGCAACCAGCATGACCTACATAGCAGCAAACCCCACGCGCCTGGTTCCGCAAGCGATGGAACTCAACTTAAAGTTGTTCCTATCGTATTGCTCTCTATCGGCGTGTCGAGGATGTCTATAAGCGTACGCATGTTGGAGGTGGGACACGTTCCTCGTGATGCAGCCCTTTCAGATTGCACACATGATGCGTTATAACGGTCGATCCCTTGACGGCCTGGTTGGCTGACCACATTACTTACCATATTTAAACAAAACTACTAATAGCCTGGTTTTTCCAAGGCGCAAAGAAAGGAAGAAGGGGAAGAAAAAAGGTCACCCAATCGATCAATGGAGTTACGGGCTATCCATCCGCCCGTCTCTTAGTAGCCTGAGAGCTTAAACTGCATGCAGCTCTCGTTTTCCTTGGATATTGACAGTTGCACAAGCCAACAGGCCCAATCGATGCGCATCTCGAGCGCCCGCTTCGACGTGGGACTTTGGCTGCATGCGAAGCTTTTCTGTCATCAAAAACCTTAAGCCATTCTACATTATCTGCCTACCAAATTTGCCCGACCTCACAAGTCAACCTCATTACCTAAATCGGGAGTCACAGATAGCTTCCGGCCTGGTGTCTTGAATCATTCACGTAAAGACCTCTCTCCCCCACCACCACCTCCTTCCCACTTCTCCCTCATATCCCCTTGACGTTCTTGTTCGTTGTCCATTTCGTATCACTGTGGTGATCTTCTTTTTTTCGGCGAGTCGTTGTAGTTGTCACAGCAGCGGTCGGTCTCCCAGTTACAGCTTCGGGTTTCCTGCCTTAAGCACCTCCGCCCGAACCAAGTCAGCCAAGCAGTTCATTTGTCGTCATCGTACAAGGGAGACAGTAACTCCGACAAATCTTCTCGGAGTGTCCCATCGTCACGCCCGAAAGAGCTATCGTCTCACCCTCACTTTCCTGTGTTCAATTCTATGATTTCACCTGACAGCTGTTGGGCATCTCATTCGGCCCTCTGCGATTACCCAATTCAGCCTTACAAGCCATCCTAATTGCGATACGGTCCCACCTTTCCCACCTCCCAGCTTCCCACCTTGATAGAGTTGAAATTCAGAGCTAAAGCAAGTAACGATGCGGATACCCAAGATTGTCCTGAAGAAGGTCCTCCGGAAACTTCTACCAAAAAGACAAGACAAAGGTCCCCTCAAGAATGCATCTAGCACTGCCGCTTCCGGCTGCGCCCGAAGTGCCGGACCCGCAGAAGATGCTCGAGATGAGGACCCAGCCAAGAGCTTCCTAGGATCACACAAGACCGATACTTCCCCAGGCGAGACAACAGCAAACGAGAAGCAAGCAGAACTAACGCCTCCGCATCCACCGCCGTCGCCGCCGCTCGAGGAATGCCCCATCTGCCACGACCCCATCGGCATCCCCAACCCCGAGGGCGTCGTTGAGAGCTGGGCGGAGCTGCACTGTGGGCACAAATTCGGAAGCAACTGCCTCCAGGTCTGGCTGCGGGACTCGGTGGGCCGGAATCACAGCGCGCAGCCAAGTTGCCCCGTCTGCCGCACCGCCGCGCGCCACCCGGCCTGCGGGCACCCCATCGTCGTCGGCGGCCCCCTGTCCCTGGCGGCGCGCTATTTACTTCAACATCAGCTGCCCGACCAGCGGCAGCAGCGGGCGCGCAGGCGTCTCGAGCGCCGGGCCGGCCACCCGCAGCGCCCGTCCCCGCTGCTCCTGATGGACTCGCCCGACGAGGTCAGCCGGTGCCGCGCCTGCGTCGAGAACGCCACGCTCGAGGCGCTGCAGCGCAGATGGGAGGCGGAGGGCCGGCATGCGGCCGCGGGCCCGCGCTCCGGGTCCGGCATCCTCAAGGGCTACCTGCCGAGCCGGAAGCGGCCCCATGGGCTCCAGGCCACAGTCCATAGCGTCGAGTCGGACGATGTCCCCCACCTCAGGAGGGGTCTTCACGGTATTGAGGCACATACCTAGTCGAACTATGGATATTCTAGTCGCCAGGCGCTACAGCACGCCATGGACAAACAACCACTACGTTTCATTTTCAGGATTTGTTCACCATCTTCGGAGCGCGCATTCCCGCAAGGAGCCGGAGTAACCACCTTTGTATCTTAAGGATATCCCACCTACTAGAAAGTCGCATAGAGAAGGTGGCGGCACGGAAATCACTGGATTTTATCCCCGCGGGAGCCGGGGAGTTGAGGCGAGGGATTCGGTCGAGTTAAGCGGGCGTAAATGTGCGCGCCGGAGAGGGTATGGCTGGTTTCGTATTTGAGGGACTGCACTGGGCACAGCCTCCATAGCTTAGCCATAGTAATGGATGATATGGATTCTACGAGCTACTGAGAACATCACTAAACCTCTAAGCCTAAAACAATCATGGTACTGATACATGTCGAGCGGAATGACCACAGTGCAGAGATCTCAAAAGAGACAAATAGAATTGCTCATGACAAGAGATTCTTAGACATGTAGGCTGGTAAGAGCGTTGAGCGGCCCTAAGTCAGTACAAGAATGACGGTTGCCTGCCTGACAGCACCTGTCCTCTCTCGTTCTGCAGAGTATCACTGTATTCTGTCTTGGATCAGCCGGCCTCGATAAGGATATTTCTCCTTTAGGAAACAGAGCTCTAGGGAGCTTTTAGCGGGCTATAGCTTGGGGTAGCTCCCCACTATCCGGGCTTACTATTGACGCTATCGCATCACCCCGCACCCGCAGCTTACTGTAGATAAGTATCCGCATGAGCGCTGGGTTTAACGTTAGTGCGTCTGTTATTCTTGATATGCATCGAAGGAGACGTCACTTGAGGTCACGTCGGCCAGCGCCACCAACCCCGGTTATCGCGTCCGTTTTCCCATCGTCGTCGCACGCGTTTCCCCCTTAAGAAGAAGCCGAGGTCACAGGGTCATGCCAACGCCAAGATGAGGTTCAAGTCCAATCTCAAGAACATCCGCACCTTTTCCAGTGAGCCGGTTTCCCAATGTACTTACTTGCTTACTTGTTCATGGGGGTGGCGGGAGACGTGGGCTAATTGATCGATCCTTGTGTGTGTGTGTGTGCGTAGAACTCGTCGCCGCCCTCAACACCCTCGAGAAGATCGCCTGGGTGCGCCTCGACGATGAGACGGTCCGCTTCACCGTGATACCGGACACCGGGTCGCAAGTCTGGGCGTTCGTATCCCCCCTTGGCATCTAGCAAAGCAAGTACTTATTTGCTTTCGCTACGCAAAAATGCTAACCTCGAACCTACGCGCGTGCACGACAGCTCCCTCTCCATGGACCTTATCTTCGACTCGTACTCTATCCAGTCTGCCGCGCCTCAGAACACGATCAACCTGGAGCTCCCGCTGGGGCCGCTGCAGCGCGCCCTGAAGTCCGCGCTCAACGGGTCGTTGGCGACCCTGCGCCTCACCAAGAAGGACGGCATCCCGTTACTCTCCATGACCATCACTACGACAACCGCGCCACCGCCGAATAACCCCGCCCACGTTGGATTGCCGCGTTTCGGGGACCGGCGCCGCGGCGGTGACGAGTTTGGCGGCGAGGACGACGAGTTCGCCTTCGAGCCGCTGGAGACTAACCTGCACCGCGAGCGCGAGAAGATCATCACGCAGGACATCCCCGTGCGCGTTCTGCACCCGGAGACGGTCGAGACCATCATGCAGCCCAAGATACGCGAGCCCGACGTGCACATCCAGCTGCCGCCCCTGACGCAACTGAAGGCGATCTCGGACCGGTTCACACGCCTCGCGCACGCCGCCACTTCTTCCTCGTCTACGGCGACGGGCAAGACCTCGATGGCAGCCGCGGCCGCGAACCCGAAGCTGGAGCTGAGCGCCAACATGCACGGCGAGCTGCGACTGCGGCTCGACGTCGACACGCTGCTGCACGTCGAGAGCCGGTGGAAGGGCCTCGAGAACCCGGACCTCGACCCGGCGCAGCTCACCTGCGCCCTCGAGGATCATCCGTCGACGGCGTTCCGAGAGGCGGGCCCGGGACGCTGGGCCACGGTGCGCGTCGACGGCCGCGACTGGAGCAAGGTGCTCAGCGTGGGGCGGCTCGAGGGCCACGTCATCGCATGCTTCGCCGACGACCACGCTCTCATCCTGTACGTCTACGTCCCGCAGTACGAAGATGTGGGCGGCCCGGAGGATTCGGTTGTTACTGTGAGTCTTCTTTGCTCTTGTTGCTTCTCGTATTTTGGACTTCAGCCGCGACGTGTGACGCGGGTGGTGGTCTAGGAGCGGTGATGCTGATTCGGCTTGTGAGCAGTATTACGTGTCCTCGTATAGTCGGTGAAATAAATACGCGGCTGGGCAACTCTCTGTTCGGACGAGACTCCTCTCGCCCGAGACAGCATAGAGGGCATACACGCGACACGCCCAACACAGAGTCCCAGCGAGGACTGCATGAGCCATCTACGGAAGACTGAAGCCTTAGGGGCCTGCATTACAGCGAGTAACGACTGGTAGACAGGCATCCTGAGGCGTTTATAAAAGGTACTGGGGTACATCCGTTCATCCCAAAGCCCAGCTGGCTCTGGACCATGTACGCATCCACAGGAGGAGTTCACGATTTGGCGTTTTGTAAAACACTCTGCACTGCATTTGCTGGATAGCCTATAGGAGGTACGGACCTATTGTCATGGTAGCTGGATAGAAGGCACAGGCCCGAGTCGCTTCATACTACATAGATACCAGATTATCTGGGTCTGAGGAACTACCGTAAAACATAACTTCGGAATATGACGCCCTGGAGGATCTGGGTCAAAGGTACCCACTTCGATACTGTTACGTTTGCCGAGGTCCCTATCTTGATGGCCATCAAGTCTTTGAGGACATCAGAATCAGCTCTTGAACTTTCAACATACCGTCACAGATCATGCATGCTAGCTGTTGTGGTAGCCTAACTACTCTGAGGCGGTTCACGGGGTTCCTCAAAGCCCTCGGCCCCAACCCGGTAAGAATGTAATTCTATAACACTCTTTAGCTAGGAGGTATACTAGCCTGTGGTTTGCTTTGATCTATTCGAGATTCCCAGTTGATAGTTATGGGGGGCTGCCCCTTTCCACAAAAAGGGGCCGGGCGGGGGCGAAAGAAGGAGACGACAGGCCTGCGCGCAAGTCGTTTAGTTTCCTCGCCTTCTAGTCATTGTTCACATCCGTTCCGTGGTGCAGGGGCTCCTAGACGCTTTCGTGATTGCTCAGAAATACCTACGGGGAAGCCAGACAGACCGCTCAATCACCCGCTCGAGGACGCCCGGCGCCACGAAGCCTGATTGGCTGCACCCACTCAGCAGTTGAGTTGTCTGGGTGAGTAGAAAGTTCCCGTACATGCCTTGATTTGCCGTGGATATAGTGTACCTTTGTAGTTGGGGCCGCACGCACCCGTATCCCTCCAGCCGCATACCTCGATTCCTCACCTCAGCCAACTAACCCGGTTTCCAGGCAGACCAAGCCGGGCCAGGCCAAGGTACACATATATGGTTCAAAACAGGGGCGCAAGTCCGTACATCAGGCCGCCCCGGTGGTGAGACTCAGACACGACCGTTTACCGATGAAGAATATCTCCCCCTCCCCTGAGTCGCTGAGGTTCGAGCTGCCGAAAGGGGCGGACAATACAAGCCGCAAACAAATTCCGGAGATCAGCTCCCGGAGCCGGAGTCCGGAGGCGCGCACGAGGGGCTCTCCTGTAAGGACTCCGTGGGCATGGAGGACGGTTGGTTATCCCTTCCTTCTTTTTTGAAATTTTCTTGTCAGTTCCGGTTTCGCTTCCCCGTGCTGGTTGACAAGTAGGCGAGTAGGTACTTAGGTAGGTAAGTTAGTGAAGATTGACACTGAGCGACGGCCAGCAAGCAACCCTATGTATGGCCAGCTACAGCGAGAGGCATTGAGGGAGGTATCTGGAGCAACAGCGGTTACGAGGACCTAATGGCGTGCTCTGTGTAAACATTCGCCCCTCTCGAGGTCGGTATGGATGGTTCATCTTCAGCCGTGGCGATGGCCAGCTGGATACCGTCATCAAGTGTAGTAACGTACACACGTAAATGTCAAAAAGCTCTGCATCACGGGTACCTAGGAAATACGTGTTTAGTGTAGTAGGCGACGTTGGCGATTTAACTCCATGACTCCCTACGCTTCGATTTCTGAAAATGTCGTAACCACACCCGCACAGGGAAATACGGGCAGCTCTCTTCGATACACACTGGTTCGTACGGGGGGACGCTCCATCGACAATCTACATTACTGCCATAAAGACCCAACTTAACCTATAACTAGACAGCAGGCTGTGGGCGGAAGGCTGGTTTCACAAACAAAAGCCCCCGAACTTTTTATAGCAACACAGCAGAGAGGTGTGTAGGGAGCAACCGTTGGTAGTCGACTTATTCGTAAGCACGCGCACGCACGGTGTCGCACGGCAGATAGTTTCAGGTTAAGGCCGTCTCGTTGGACAAGGGTCTGCCCATCCGCCCACCCGTCTTTCAGCAGGATGGGGGTGGTGGCGGCGGTGGTGGTGGTCTGCTTATTAGGTATTATTGTTGATTATCGGCACAGCGCAGCAGCAGGCTGCAAGGGCACGACTGCGCGACACCCCGGGTGTGGGTGTGGGTGTGGGTGGTAGTGAGGCCCTGCGGCTGAGCCTACCCCTGCGGCACCTGTCTGAGGGGTTCCCCGGACGGAGTCCCTTAGGTACATAAAGTCCGGAGCCGCATGTACTGGGACAACCCCTATATCGTGCGTCCCAGTATGACGGACGTGGCGGCGAATCGGGTTATCGATATATGCCGACTTGGGGGAATGGCCGGGGCCTGGTCAATTGTCGGTAGCGCGGGAACGCCCACGGCGGCCCCGCGGTTCTGGGAGGACCAGAGTCGCAAGCATTGTACTTAATTGCTATGAAAGATGGATAGATGGTTGAATGATCTGTAGCCCCTAATAGATAGCTAGTATGACCATGAGTCAGTTTGTACTAATCATACCAGGTCATGTATTATAATTCATCCACAGACTACTCCAACAAAAGGCCTCGTTGCTATAACAGCAAAGATATAAAATTGCCACATGGTGCAGTGGGCTGCTTTTTATCTCGCATAGAAGTCACATAGAGCAAAGAATGGACTCATTTTGCTAGATATGGACAGTGTTTTGATTTCTGTCTCCACGATGACACCAAAAAATCATGTCGTCATCATAATGACTTTGGCATTATGACGTATACGGTATTGACTTGGCCGCGCCTCTGGCCTTATAACTTGACAGAGTGCAAGTCAACAGAAAACGCCATTTGACTTGCAAAACAACATGTTCCGCATCGCTTCCAGGCATTCAGTTCGTGTGTGTAGCAGATTCCAGTCAACAAGGCTTGCTACGGTTGTTCCGAGAGCGACAATGTCAGGTATGTATCATGCCCCGTTTAACGCGCTTGCTGTCGTTCCGTAAGCTAACGGGAGCACGCACCTGCAGGGAAGGCAGATAACCAGGACTTGACGGCCGATGCCCTCTTCGGGGTATCTCACCTAAAGGCTATCGTGACCGGGGGCGGCACCGGCATTGGCCTTATGATTACCCAGGCTCTCCAGTCCAACGGCGCCAAGGTCTACATTACTGGCCGAAGGCAGGATGAGCTCGAGAAGGCCGCTAAGCTCTACGGCACTGGCCCGGGTAGCATCATCCCTCTGGCGGGAGACGTCAGCCAGAAGGACGAGGCGGTCCGGCTTGCAAAAGAGATAGAGAGCAGGGAGCCGGACGGTATACATCTCCTAGTCAACAACGCCGGTGTTGCGCGGGACCAAGACACGAAGTTCTGTAAGAAAATGTCCCTGTTACTGCCCGATCGATTAATTTGCTGTGATTAACACTAATCTTCGCAGCTGAGAAAGGACAGCCGGATTGGACGGACGCGAAGGCTATCTCGGAACACTTCCTGCAGACCAAGGAGGAGTCGTGGGCTGAGACGATGAAGGTCAACGTCACAGGGATATACTGGATGTCCATGGCCTTCCTGCCACTGTTGCAGAAGGGCCGTGATGTAACTCCGGGATACACGTCGCAGATCGTCAACATCACTTCAATTTCGGGGGCCATGAAAGGGTCGAGTTCGGGGCAGCCCGCATACGCCGCTTCCAAGGCCGCAGCCACGCACCTGAGCCGCATGCTGGCTACTCTCTTCACAGACACCAAGGTGAGTATATCTCCCAGCCTCTCGGCATATAAAGAATTCTAGTGTTAGCGTTCGCTAACCGCCGACTTACGCATAAGGTTCGCGTCAATGTCATCGCCCCGGGCGTCTTCCCCAGTGAGATGACAGCAGGCTCATCGGGAGAGGACAACAAGAGCAAGCTCGACATGAAGGCTAGCAACCCGGCTGGAAGGTTCGGTTACGATTCCGATATGGCGGCGACCATCCTGTTCTTGGCCGGGAAGGGAGGCTTGTTCTATAACGGCCAGATCCTCACTCCGGACGGCGGTAAGCCTCTTCGGTCCATCACACAAGGGAGGTGCATTTCTGACTGTCGAATAGGCAACACAATTGTCCAACCAGCCGTGGCTAATTAGGAACATGGTGGAAAAGCGAAGCAGTCGGGATGCGTAACTGGCATTGCTGACGACACATGCGCACCAGGGCATATTCTGGGTGTTTTAGGTGAGGCAGAGCAGTAGATAGAGGGGTTAGGGGAGTTCCGGCATAGCGATAAGTACCTTTGCCATCTAGCCTAATACTGTAGCAATACCAAACTACAACGGATACCCTCGGTTTAGTATGTTATATCGTGATCAAGGAAACTCTTACAAACGGCCCATCAAGTCCGCTATTCGCCGTTCTGTACTAAGTAGCCCCCCCCC